>JAYMFT010393119.1:0-19525 GCA_038088735.1 Panulirus argus
GGGAGGATTTCCAGCCCCCCGCTCCCATATATATATATATATATATATATATATATATATATTTAAGCATGCAGGTGTTTCTTTTATTGTGTCTAGTTTAAGAGGTAGTTTTTGGATAATAGGAATTAGAAGATTAACAAAGTCTGTCACCAGGGAATGTCTTAGGTGCCAATGACATGACTCAAGAGCATGTAGTCAACCTGTAGTTCCTCTTCCAGTTTTAAGGGTTAATTTTATGTTCCTATGTATATTCAGGCCTCCAGAAACTATTCTTTTTTTGAGTGACCTGTTCTTATTGTATTGTTCATTGCCTCTAGTGTTTAATCCCAAGCAAACAGAAGTTTGATTTTATTGTAACAGTTTCTAGTTTAATGACTATAGGACTATAGGGATTGAATTCTTATTTGTAATACTGTTTTGGGGGTTTCACTTTTCCATTCTTATGAGACAAGTTGCATGTTGAAACTCATTGTCATGTAATTCACAACACTACCTTGCTAATAAATCGTGTTATTCCTTTCTTTTGATAGGAGTTATGAACTCCTATGGTGGGGAGTATGTTGGAATTCGTTTGAAGTGAATATGTTTGGTTTGGGTTTGCGAGTCAACGTTTTCTATGGTGCACTACAAATGTAATCTTGGCTTTATTAATTGCTATTTATTTATATGTATTACATTTTATTAACATTCATATAATCATAGATTTTTTTAAGTATATAATGGCATATTTTTGTATTTTTGAGAATGAAAGAAAAATATTTATTTTCCATATATTGAGATTTGGTAGATGTTGAAAATACTCTGATACTTTGAACATCATGGCAGGTGATTTTCCTCTGAACCTTCTCCTATATCTATAAAGATCTGCCATGAATGTTGAAGCAAAAACAACATTAAGTAGTTTCTCCTCAGTAGAAAGTCCTCCATTTGCTTTCTGATTATCTTTTCCAGAACAGATTATACTCACCAGTGTGACTCATCTGCAACTCATTACCTGTGCATGTTCTCCTTTCATAGAGATAAGTACAATGCTCACCTTTTTTTTCATTCCCTTAGCACTCTTCCTTTTCCCACTGACATCTTGAACAGTATTTCAACAAGAGGTTTATCTACCATATCTGTACACATTTTCAGCCTATGTGGAGATGTTTCTTCAGGATTATGAGCCTTGTATGGATCACTTCTTAGTAGTATTCTGTTAAAGTCTTTTCTAGATATTTCAGTATTTTCTAAAACCTCTTTCCCATTCCGCTGGCACTGGGGCTATAGTGTTATACAGTTCCCCACATGTCCTTGTACCATCCTCAACACTTCTTCCCCATGAATCCCTTAGCTTGATCAGTTCTTTAACTGACTATTGATTCCTGTTGAATTTTTGGGACCTTTTTGGATTTTCTCCTACCTTGTCCAAAATATCTTTATTCAAAGTTTCTTTGCTCCTTCTTTCTCATCCTGGTGTACTCATTTTTTGTTCTCTTGTACTGTTCAAGTGCTGGCTAGCTGGATTGCCATGTACATCCTTCACTTTTTGAAATCTTTTATCAAACCATTCTTTCCTCTTTTTTACCATTTACTACTTCCTACTACATTGTTAATTTCACAGAACCTCTCAACACAAAGCCCTAGTTCCTGGCTACTCAACTCCTTTTCCCAGTCTGCTATTAGAGAAATTTTCGAGGTTTGTATAGTTTCCACATTTATATCTCCTCTTTACGTCTTGTCCCACCTTTGCTCTTATAATTTCCTCATTTACCACATAATCAAATCTGAACATTAAAAAATAACTTTTTACAACTGGTGTAACATATACAATACTCTCAATATCCATCCTAGTACAGTTATGAGTGAAGACAAGATCTAGTAATGAGGGTGCATCAAACCATCTCATCCTAGTTCTCTTACTGACATGCTGATATGTGAAGTTTTCCTGTATACACTTGAAAAACATGTTTCTATGTCTCCATATCACCATGAGAATCCAAATTCACTATGTCTGTCTCTTTATAGTTGAAATTCCTCATTATCATCTTTGAGAAAGAAGAGTTTTATAGCTTCATGTACCATCCAGACTGATCCTTCGTTGTTTATTTGTTCTGGATCACTACAGATTTCTGGAAGATCATATAACAACACCATTAAGCATCTCTTCCCTAAAGTTATTCTACCCATTATGTACTGTCTGAATGGGAATGTTCCACTGTTTCTTTAAATGTTTGACTATTTTTTATCAAGAGGGCTAATCTTTCCCCTTCTTTGCCTTCTCTTTCCCTCCTTACAATCATGTACCTCTCTGGGCAAAAGAAGTGAGACCTTATCTTTTAAGTAGGCTTTATTTCCATGACTCCAACAATATCAGGTGCACTTACCTTTATACGATCCTTGAAATCTAGCTCTTTAGTATTAACTATTAATTCATCACCATTTACACACATTACTTTCCATTTGACTTTACCTTCTCCTAACACTCCTACCCTCTGTGCTCCATCCTCTTACATCTCAAGTTTTTTTGTTTTCAGACTGTGCCTTGGCTTCTCTCCCTCTCTTCCTTTGATTTATTGCATCTGACAAACACCCCAATGAATTATATCTAGTCTTTAAGTTTCATATGTATCTTAAGTACCTCCTGGCTAGATGATCCTACGTCAAGTGCAACCCTAACTGGTCGCTGCTTTTCAACTTTTTTAACCACAAATTCTTGTCCTTTATCACCAAAATTGCATATGGCAATTTTGTAGCCTTCAGTAATCTTTTAATGATCATTTCTTCTTTCCCCTATTTTCCATATCTAGTGTATGATCTTTCAAGCAAAATATAATGAATGACTTACATCTATAAAACCACGTTTTACTAATCTTTCTAATTTTGGTTTCTCCCACTTTACAGCTTGATTCTTCAGTGGTGAATAGTCAATTTCTGTAACATCTCTCATTTAGCTAACCAGCACTGGTCCTGTATATCCTGTACTTTTCCGAACCTTTCATCAACTAGGTCATAGACTTCCTTCATTACTCCATCTCGAACAATGCATATTATTCTTTCCACAGTTTAATTAATTTTCTTGTGTACCTCTGTTAGCATGACATTGGTTCTCCATTCATCAATCCTTATCCTCTGTCTGTTGAATAGTTGCTGAAATTGCTCTTTCTGCACCTACCTGACCAATATTGTCAAGAGATTCTAAATGTGTTGTAGTCCTTTTCTCTAACTAAACAGTTGCCAGAATTGCTCCTTCTGCACCTCCCTACCAACTATTGAAAATAGATTCTTTAGTTTCATTGCTTTTCTCTAAGTGAACAGACTTAGGATATATAGAACAGACCCCTCAGACCTAGTCTGCATTTTACTTTTTCATGAATTCACTTTCTTCTGATTAAGTACCTATTGAATCTATGCCACTTACTAAATCTTTATTTTTACCCAATAACTACAGTATTTCACAGATCCCTAATTTCATCTCTCATCTCATGACACCTTTCAAGGTCCTTGAATTGATTTCTGTTTCTTTAACTCTTCCCTAAGTCAAATTATGGTCTTGCTTTGTAAAAATATCCCATAACATATCCATATACTTGTTCAAGATTCCTATTTCATCTAGCACAATGTGTGTGTGTGTGTGTGTGTGTGTTTTTCAATAATGAGGAAAACAAACTAGCTATAAAAACATTATTTCATTTTGAAAATTAATCAATACACTTTTACAATACAGTGATGACTAGATAAGCCATTTACATTTCAGAGTAGAAAACTACATATATAAATCAAACACCAGAGATTCCAGATGCCAGATAGATAACTGTTCAAGAACTCTCACACAAGAATTCAATCCTCGCAAAATGGAATGAGTTTTCCTTTAATATGTACTCCTACTTCACAATATATATAACTTTTGTAGTACACAATATAACTTGCTACAACCATTTATTTATACAGCAATGGTAACTGAAATTCATTTTCCAATTTCACAATAAAACTGGGTGAAAAGTGAAAACTCTTGAATGCCCAGAAAAGAACATACCAAAAGCTATTTTCTGCCAAGGTACATAACGAGTTATATGACACTGCAGTCCCTCACTGATAAATGTAATGAAATCTACGAGTGAAAAGGTGTATACCTGTATGTCAGCTTATATAATACAGGAATACTATTCAATTCAGGAAAAGGAGAAAACATTATTTTGGCAATCATTGGAAGGAAATAGCGAAAGCTCCTGGAATTATACAGTACAAACGGGAAGTCTGAGGAATGGGTAAGAAACTTTCATTTTCTTTATTCTAGTACTTAATGTGGCCACTATGTGCCTTCAAAACAGCCTGTAAAAGTCGCAACATGGAATCAGTAAGGTTTCTGCAGTAATCAAGGTAAATTCTGTTCAAACAAATGTCTCTGATGGCTTAAGAAGGTGAGGAATTGAAGAGGTGTTCCTTTCTTGAAGTTTTAGCTTCATGTGAGACCATAGCTCCTCGATGGGATTCAGATCTGAAGAATTCCCAGGCCATTGAAGGACGTCCACCTGCTTGTCTGACAACCATTTCATGACCTTCTTTGCCTTGTGACATGGCGCACTGTCTTGCATAAAGAAGCTGCAGCCATTGATCTCATAAAAATTCATCAAATGGTGACGATGAACTTCAATGTAGCGATCTCTGTTCATTGTGATGTTCTTGGGAAGCACATGTAATCCCCCATGGCCTAACTTTCCATTGAAGCAACCCAAAATCATAACTGAGTATGAGTGTTTGAAATTCATTCACACATAACACGGGTCAAGGGCATTCATTTGTGAGGGACGTCTCAACTTGCCACACCTCACTGCACCACACTGGAAAGTCAACTCATTGCTCCATAAGACCCTTCTCCAGCCCTCAACAGTGAAATATTTGTAGTTACTTGCAAAACTGAGGACAAGGTGCACACATCTTGCAAGTCAGCAGGAATTTTCTGTTTGGAGAACAAAGAGGCAGGTTCAGGTGTTTCTGGCAGCATTCTTGAATGGTGCTTTCTGCAACACTTCTGAGGAGGGTGGGATAGGCTTGCTTCTATAATCTTGCTGTGATGAGTGGATTTATCAATAGTTACCTCTTGATAAGCTTGTCAGTAGTTGCTGAAGTCTTTCTGGGATGCCCTATTACAGATTTATGAGGTGGAACCAAAGAGGCTGTATATGGCTGACTTGCTCACCCTCATTCACAGACAAATCTCCTTCACTGACATTTATGCCTCCCTCAGGGTAAGAATCCGAGCCATTTCTTGTTGGGTGAAGTTCTTGTGCTCCATTCTAAGGTGTGGGTGGGTGGCAGTGAGATGGGGGGGGGTCTTTGTCAATCCAGCAACTCATAGCATGTGTCCTCTCTCTAGCTTGTCTCATGAGGCACTAACACACTCCTCTGTCTCTGGAGATGGGATTACCAGGGTGAGTTGGCAAGTACTAATTAAGCAAGACCTGAGCATTCGGGAGGCTGATAGACGCGGAAATTCTTAGGACACCCAACCGCACAACAAAAGGCCCCCATATTCCTCAGACTTTCTGCGGGTACTGTACATTAAAACTCCTTGAATTATACAATGAGAAGCTGTCAGTGAGGTTCAGATTGAGTTTCTATAGAATGGAACTTTTCCAAATGAACTTGAGATGAAAATGGTAACAGGATTATTCTCATTTCATAATAATGACTGGGTCAAACACTACCTGACATGACAATTTGCCACATTTATGTTTTATCAGGAAGATGGTAATACATGAACTTTAGAGAGCCTTGGATGTCTTGTTGTGTTGCTTTCAAAACTGTTCAAAATATCACATGTTTTAATGCATACTTTTTTTAAAGAAACTTAGTTTAAGACACTATGGCAGGCAAATCCTTTTGTTTTCAATAACCAAGAAACAACTATGTTTCAAAGATGTCAATTTGAGGAAGTAATGTACAATCTAATAACTTTACGAAAAGTCCGGAACTCCTATCAAGGCGTGGCCACAGCAAGAGTCTCCACTTATCCCTGTCCTTACATACCTCCCTGGCATACACCATTCCACGCATTCTTCCACCATTTCTCTCCCTCCAGTATTCCCCTACCCTATTTACCTGTCACAGGTGGTCTTCCTCTCACACCAACCCCTTTAACTGTACTATCATACACTCTCCTTGTAAAATCCCAACCATGCATTCTTTCCAGATGCCCAAAACACCTCAAAGTATAACAATTCACCCACTCTACAACTCCAAAATTCATTCCCTTTGCATTCCCTACCATACCACATCTCTCATACACCCCTTCATTTCTTTCTTCATTCCATGTAGTTAGTCACACCACATCCTCTTTTCAAACAGCTCATTTCCACAGCCTGGATTCTTGACCTCTGTGACTGCATAGGTCAGGGTTGGGAGGACTATGCTGTTCCTTAATCCTCTCTTCACCTCCATACTTACACCTCTACCCTTCATTATTCTATTAAGCGACCCAGTGACTCTTCTACCCTGTACCACTCTCTCCCTTATCTCTCTCTCCATATCACCAAACTTGCCCAGGACAGCTCCTAGATACCTAAATTCTCTCACTTCTTCCAGTCTTTCTCCCCCATATCCAAGCACAATTTAGTACACTTTCTTTTTTCAATCTATATGGTTTTACAAATTCTATACTTCACTCTGTTAGCTTTCAAACACCATTACTTTACTTTTACTTGCATTTACCTTCAATTCCCTATGCTTACACACATCATAAAACACATTTACAACCTTCTGCAACTCCTCTTCACTCTCAGCAAACAATACAGTATCATCCACAAACAGGTTTGCCACTAGCCACAATATCTCACTGCCACACTCCATCTCTGCATCCCTTTTCCCTAGTTCTGCTTTCATCTCTCTTATTACTCCAACCATATATATATTAAAAAGCCAAGGTGACATCACACAGCCCTGCCTCACACCTACATGTATCCTAAAACTTTTGCTCAACTTTTCATCCACTCTTACACATGCATTTGCTCTAGTATAGAAGGCTTTCACACCATCCAACAGTTGTCCCCCTATACTATATATCCCCAACACATCCCATAAAGCATTGCATTCAACTATTTCATATGCTTTTCCAAGATCTACAAAAGCTGCATACACTTTCTTACCTTTTGCTAAATACTTTTCCATGGTCATCTTTACTACAAGTATCTGATCCATACATCCCCTACCTTTCCTAAAACATCCTTGCTCTTCACTTATTCTGCATTCAGTTACTTCCATCACTCTATCGATTAACACTCTAGCATACACTTTTCCTGGTATACTTAACAGACACATTCTCCCAAAATTGCTACATAATCCTTAGGACCTTTTCCTCTGAATAAAGGAACAATAATAACTTTCACCCAATGCTAAATTACATATCAAATGCATCCACTGTATCACACTTTCTCCTCCATACTTCAGCATTTCAGCAGTAATCCTATCCACTCCAGGTGCCTTTCCTACCTTCAGCCTCATTGCTGCCCTTCTTACCTCCCTTTTTGCTATAGGCCCTTGTACTTGCATTCTCTTCCTTCCATCCTCCATTCTCATGCATGCTACAACTGCTGTCTCCCTTTCTCCCACATTTAACAGTTCTTCAAAATTCTCTTTCTATATTCCTTTCACTTCCTCCATTGGATTCAGCAACTCCCCTTCCTTGCTTCTCACATTAACAATTCCATTCTTACATCCACCTCTTCCCTTTTTCACCTCCTTCCAGTATAGTTTCTTACTGTCTGAAAATTTTCACTTAACTTCCTTCCAAAATCTTCATCTACTCTTTCTTTGCTTTCCTCTATCAGTATCTTAACATATTCTTCCCTCCTCCTTTGCTGAACTTCCACTGGTACATTCCTATCACGCAATCTACCATATGCCTTTTTCTTCTCTTCCACAGCGTTTCTAATCTCCTCCATCCTCCAAGTATTGCCCTTTTTATTCCTATATCTCACAACCTGGTATCCAACTACTAATTCTACAACCTTTAACAGTATTTCTCTAAACATTTTAAACATCTCATTCACACATGACTGCATCCCTACATTCACTGCACTGCCATCTCAGCTTTCAGTTACCTTCCTTTCATACTCCTCCCTGCATTTTTTTTTTCTTTCATTCATCTTCTTGCTTGCCAACACTTTTATCTCTCCATTCTTCCTTACATCATACCTCCACTTCTCCCTGATCCTCATCCCCACAAGAACCACGAAATGGTCATAGTCTCCGAAGAATCCTCTCACAACTCTAGCATCTAGCACGGCCTTTCTCAACCTCTCATCCACCGACACTCAGTCAATTAAAGCCTTTTGCTCTTCTCTTCCATCATTCCTCATCCATGCATATCTGTGGATCATCTTGTGCTGAAAAAAGGTGTTTGCAAGCATCCACAAGATAAAAGATAACTTCCATTCTAATTTACTCCAGACACTCCTCATTTACCAACTATCTCACCAATTTCATCACATCCCACTTTCACATTCATATCACCCAATACAACTAATAAAGCCTGATGCCACAGAGTACTTTTTCAATTTTCAGTATGAGACAAATTTACCCTCTAAGTTCCCTAACAGTTCATTACTGTTCTTAGATTTTGTACATGTTGATAGTATGTCAGAGTTTGTGTAATGACACCATCATGATTTTATGAATGGGACATTGTGTGAGATGAGAGCAGAGCAGGGTTACAATTGTATGGAGAAACAGACTGGAAGTTGCTGCAGTTGCAGGCAGATGATGCAGCATTATTAGCTAAATCAGAGTAAGAGATGGATAGAATGGTAGGCCATTTTGATGATGAACACATGAAGAAAATGCTGATAGTGAATGTATAAAAGTTTAACGTTAGTTTTTTGAAAGGATGGAAGATCAGATTGTAAAATCAGTTTACATCATGAAATACTGGAAGTTGTGGATGATTTTACCTGTTTGAGAAAAAAGTTTAGTAAAGGCAGTTGTGGGTAAGTTGAAGTTCACAACAGAGTCATGCACAGGCAAAGTACTGAGGGTTCACTGAAACCTACGGTGAATGGAAAAATTTAAGCAGTGTGCATGGAGTATATGTCCCAGTGCTGATGCATGGATGTGCAAATCAGGTGTATATATGTCAGGAGAAGTAAAAAATATGAGAAGCAGGTGTGGATAACTTGCATAGTATGTTTGGAATTAGGAGAATAAACAGAATAATGTGAGAGGTTATGTAGTGTGAAGAAGTCCAATGTGCTTAGATGAAATTCTTTTAGGTTGGTATGGTCAAGTAGAATACACGGCAAATGGCTGGTTGGTTGAAAATAAACCAGTACAGTACGAAATACAAAGGAAGAAAGGAAGTAGGGATGTAAACTGCATAAGAGATAGTTGGATGTTATGAGAACTTTCTTTGGGTCTAAAGATATCTTAGATGAAGATGATACAGGATTGATAGGGGACTACATGCACTGGGAACATTTTGTGTATGGAGGTGGTATGAATAAAAATACTGGTCTCACTTGATGGGTCAACTTAGCATGGGATATGAACAGTGTGAAGCTCTTTTAAAAGTGTGGAAGTTTAACACACTGGACACAGTTTGAGGATGTGTATGATTTGTGCATTTGTATGTTACGGAAGAGAGTTTTGCACTTGCATTGCCTTTTCTTAACCTTGTCTTTACTCCTATGTGTGAATGCATCCACACATATCCATTACGAGTGATGTTTGGAGACAGGGTGTATCTGATCTGCACAAATAATTTGGGAATGAAGTTATGATAATAAAAAGAGATACCTTGTATAGAGAAATCATTTTTGAATACTGTCTTCATTCAATTAGTAATTCTGAATGCCATATTTATTGGAATATGGAAAATTAGCGTGCACACTACACATTCAGCTTCATAAAGAACTGAATTCTAAAGGTCACATTCATCAGTGCAATATATTACATTTCCTCATTGTTGGGGGAAATTTCTTGGTGCATAGGGAAAATCTCTGTTAATAATATCATCTATGATGTACTTTTGCTTTTTGTACAGCATATCTTACATTCCAAGGTAGCTCAGAAAGGTGAAGCACAGGATATATATCTAATGCAGGCAGTTATGAAAAGTGAACCACAGGATATATATATCTTATAAAGGGTAGTTATGAAAGGTGAAGCACTAGATATATACCTGATGCAAGGTAGTTATGAAAAGTCAAGCATAAGCTTGATATCTAATGCAAGGAATTATTTTTTTTGTTCATGGTTTAAAGCATAAATAACGTGAAAAGTCATCCCAAAAAGTGCTTAAAGAAGTGGAAGATTGTGGAGGGATGAGTGGTGGAGTTAGGCAGACAAAGTGAAAGTTAAGCATAGGCTAAATATCTAATGCAGGGTAGTTATGAATGGTGAAGCACCAGCTAAGCACCTAAAGCAGGATAGTTATGTAAGGTGAAGCACTGGCTAGATATCTAACATAGGGTAGTTATGAAAGATGAAGCACTAGCTAAAAACCTAATGCAGTGTATTTTGGAAAGATAAAGCACTGGCTAGATATCTAATGCACTGTATTTTTAAAAGGTGAAGCACTGGCTAAATACCTAATGCAGGGAGATCCTGGTTAACATCGGGGTTGCATTCCTGGAAATGGGGAAATGACTTTGAGTAAATTAATTTTTCCCATACAAACTCGTGTAAAAGCCTTAACAGTTAATTTTCTTCGGTCCACAAACTTGGGAAGATGTTCAGTAATAAAGGACAAAATAAAGCAATAACCAGTACAGTATACAGCAGCACATGTAAATACATTTAAATGATATTCCAATATTAAGCAATGTACAGCATAAATAACCGGAAAAGTCATCCTAGAAATTTTATGCTTAAAGAACTGGACTGAGGCAGAGGGATGAGCGGTGCAGTTAGGCAGACAAAATGGTAAGATCATCAGTGGATGAAACTGTAGATGAAGCTGTAATCTAGTTTGTTTACCCCATTTTTGGGCTCTATCATCACTTGTTGGACAAAAACAAGGAACTTGGACTGCAGTGTTTACGTAATTTTTCACAAAGACTTAAATAAGAGTCTGAACCTTGTTTAACTTCGTCCCTGAGATATTAAGGATGTTGAATATGGCTATGAAATGTGAATCTATATACACCAATATTAATAAAAATAATAGTAAAAATAATAATGATAATAATAATAATAATAATAATAATAATAATAATAACAATAAAAATAATAATAATAACAATAATAAGGGGGTAAAAGAGAGGTGTAAACATATGAAGAAAATGGTTGAGAGAGCTGAAAAGCAAGTGGTAAAAGGGTTTGGACCTATGGAAAGCATGAGTGGGGATGGGTTGACAAAGAGGATATGTCAGAAAAGGAGGGTACAAGCAGAAAGGGGAGGACCAAACTGGAGATGGAAGGACGGAATGAAAAAGATTTTGAGTGCTTGGGGTTTCAACATGTAGGAAGGTGAAAGGTGTGCACAGGATAGAATAAAGTGGAGTGGTGTGGTATGCAGGTAACGACATGTTGTCAATGGACTGAACCAGTGCATATGAAGCAGCCTGGGTAATCCCTGGAAAGGTTTCTGGGCCTTGGTTGTGGATATGAGGTTGTGGTTCTGATGCATTAATCATGACAGCTTGAGAATGGATGGTAGAGAATGATGTATTTTCTATTTCTGTTTCTAGCACTGTCTTGCTAAAGTAAGAAATGGAGAAAAACTTTGAAAAAATAATAGTAGTAGAAGCAATAATAATAATAATAATAATAATAATAATAATAACAATAATAATAATAATAATAATGATAGTAATAATAAATATCCCAGGGGGTAAGGGAGAAAGAATACTTCCTACGTATTCCCTGCGTGTCGTAGAAGGCAACTAAAAAGGGTGGGAGCTGGAAATCCTCCCTTCCAGTTTTTACTTTTCCAAAAGAAGAAACAGAGAAAGAAGGGTGCCAAATGAGGATTTTTTCCTTCAAGACTCAGTCTTCTGTTACTGATGCTACCTCGCCAATGTGGGAAATAGCGAATATGTATGGAAAAAAATAATAATAATAATAACATATAAGTACCGTAATAATATAAATAATACAAATAATAATAATAATAATAATAACTGGGGATAGGGGAGAAAGAATACTTCCCACGTATTCCCTGTGCATCGTAAAAGGTGACTAAAAGGGGAGGGAGTGGGGGGCTGGAAATCCTCCCCTCCAGTTTCTGCTTTTCCAAAAAAGGAACAGAGAAGGGGCCAAGTGAGGATTTCCCTCAAAGGCTCAGTCCTCTGTTCTTAATGCTACCTCGCTAATGTGGGAAAAGGCGATTATGCATGAAAGAAATAGTAAATAATAATAATAATACTGTAATATTAATAACAAAAAAAGATAACAATAATAATGATACTAGTAACTATAATAACATCCGGTGTAAGTAATGACACTGGATATTGTTGTTACTGGTACTGTTACTTGTAATAGTTTCTAATGTTCTCTTTCCTTTTTGACTACTGAATATGTGCCAAAGACCATCTTACAACTGGGAGTCCATTCGTCAGACACAGTATGAACAAATCTGAGAAAAAACCTTGTGTGTAAAGAGCAAACCAATCTAAATAGCAATAAAAAACTTTCCAATACTAAAAACTCCAAAACTTGAAAAGAAAAAAGGCTTACAACTGTCGAGAATCAAGGCAGATGCAGTGCTTTTTAGAAGCTTGTACATGGCAAACCAAGTGTGCATTTGGTAATCTAGCTGTGTTCTTTGCACACAAAAATCAACCCTTTCTGTCACAGTTTGGAGAGCTGATGTTTGGTCATAAAAGTCATGTCAGACTACCTGTCTTGATTTGATGTTCCTGACCAAGATGAACCTCCACCGCATGTGGATAAGTGTTTGGTGTACCTGTTCTTACTTACCTACTGGCTCCTAGTTGATATTCAACATTTCAAAATTATCTTGAAAATGTGATCCATTTATCAACAGAGAATTTGAAGCAACCTATCTTGGATATTGTGTAGGACAAGTAGTCATACCAGTATGAAATAAATAGCCAAAGAGAAGTGTGGATGTGGGTGAGAGTAAGAGTGACTAGCAAAGCGAAACTGTCAAAGCAATGTTCAGAGATTTTATGGGATTTAATAAATAAAGAGTTCTTCAAGTTTTTTGGAGAAGTTATCTAAGCGAAGATGTGTTTAATAGGCAAATTCCTGTGCAGAATAACTGGTGATACTGTTGCTACTTATGGGACAAACATGGAGGATCTATGTCTCATGAGGAAGCAGACATGCATGTTGCGTCCCACACATTGCATGCTCTTATGCATGGGGCAAATATGCACATGGTAGATATGGACATGTTTGTTATATTTGTTGGGTTGTTCTTTTTGAAAGCAACTATAGGAAACTTACAAACTTTCACATATGGGTAGCATTTAGATGAGGACAATATATCAGAAATATGTCAGCAACATATGATGCAGTGTAGGGGAGCACACAACTAAAGGGCTTCTGATATTCCAAACCTTTACAGGCTGTGATTCAATTTCAGCATTACATGGTGTGTATAAAGGGTCTACTTGGAAAGCCTGATCAAAGATGCCTGATGTGACAGAGACATATGTATACATCATGAGATCCCCATTTGCCGGTATGACTGCTATTAGTTCAGAGTTTGAGTTGTTGGAGAAGTTCGTTATCACAATGTATGACACATCAAGTACATCAACATTTGTGAATGTGGCAAGATGGAAGCTTCTTACAAAGAAGAGTTGTGCCCTTACCTATCTTCCACCAACACAGGACACATTGCTGTAACACATCTGGCACATAATTCACCAGGAAAGCATATGCTACTTGAGAAGTGTAGCACACTTGTAAGTGCCCTCCCTAAGAGACTCTGCCAGTGGCCTGTTAAGAGTGAGGCACTAAAGGCTAAGAAGTGGCAATGAAGTTCATAAGTTATGGAGACTCTGTTGCTGTGGCCACCCAAGAGACTTTGGGTGGCTATTTTTGGATGTCAGATGGTCTCCCCTAAGCTCTACAATTCCTGAAGCTTCAGAGGTGTGCTGGGTGATCATTTGATGCTGCTGTGAAAGTGGTTTGCCTTGTGCAGTGCATTGCTCATGCAATAAAGGTGACCTGCCTTGCACAGAACTGTGTATATGTTCATGCTTAAAGACATGACATGCAACATTAAAGCTGAAGCTACTGAAGACTTACAGGTTAAGTCTCACTGATGTATGGGTCACTTATATGTGTTTACCGACTCTCTTGACCCATCATTTAACAGTGATGATGTTAATAAACTTGGTTTTGAATGACGATTATATTCACTAACCCAAGACTGAACTCTGGTTTAACTCTCATCTGAATTAAGAGCCTTTATTGCATAGTTATATTTGTTTATTAAGCCAATTTATAATCGTCTCATCCAACAGAATATTCATAATGGAAGATCAAAAGAGACTGAGAAGTCCTCTTTCCTTAGAGCTGGCAAGTAGTACTCACATGACAGATCTGTCATGAGGAAAACATGAATTTGATATGTAATGGAGAATATGAACCCAAGAGCATATCAACCCAATAATAAATACATAAACCCTTTGTTAACACACAGTAGATCAATATTCCAAGTTTAAACATTTCTAGCACCCCTAATCTTATAAAATAATTTCTTAGCCAAAATAACTGAACTGAACCTGGTTCCATCTCCTATCTTATGTTCCAATGAATTTATATACTGGGTCCAGCTCTCATGCTTTTGTCTGCCAAGTAATGATACTTCCTCTAAGATACCCCACTATTGCAGGTGAAACTGATTCTTTAGACTCTTGTGGTCTCTCTTCTTGCTTCAGCCTGAACTTGAAGAATTGATCACAAGACAGATGAATTGCCTTTCTTTTCTTCTGCTGATAAATGTCTTTATATCATGAAATGGTAGCAGCCTAGTCACCTGAGAAGTGTAGTCTCTCTTAGGATCTTCCTCAATAAAAATAGTCAGAGTTTTATTAGAATGATAGAAAGCCAGTAACAGTCATCTTGTAGTCAACACCTGCGGATGTGGTGTTTCAGAACAAATTTTTCTTCAACTTGTGACTGTAGTTTCACTAAATCTTCTCCATGTAATGAAAGCAACTCTTTCATGTTAGCTTCGTCCACTACATCAAAACCAACCACTCTGGTATAATTCACATTTTCAAACCCATGATGTCTTGTTCTAGTTGCACTTAAAGGAGTCACATTCTGTGTACTTGTTCTAATCTTGTCTGCATCATTTGTAAGATGAAAGCCAAGTGCACTATCCATGTCCATTATGCATTTACCAATATTTAAACAGTTCAGAATATCTAATCTCACTACAAATGTGATGCTCTTTCTTGACTGTTTCAATCAAAATGGTTTCCTCTTGAAATTACCTTTCCTCTTCTGACCCATAGTGGAATGATTACAGCCATAAATCATGATTTAATGATGAAGAAAGTAATCTAGACAATCACAACGGTGGTGTAAGGAGAGCTCAGGATGGCATGGTATGGAATGAAACTAATGTTTTGTCTATGCTGCTACACAAAGTAGTTCACTTGGCACCAAAATCAACACCAACTTTGCAACTTTAGTGAATTACAAGAGGATTTTTACGAATCAGTGCAAATCTATGTTCATTCACTGCCATGATTATTACAGCCAAACGCCAATAAAATGGAATGACTTTAAATGGGTTTCTCTGGTAGTTATGAAATATGAAACAGGCTGGATACCCAGAAAGATGAAGCATAAGCTAGATACCCATGCAGTTAAACAAAATAGTTCAATCTGTGCATTCCCTGCACATACTACCTACTGATGTACCCCATACATATCAGGTAATATTTCATATCTTATTAATATTCCTGCAGTTTAGGGTAATGATAAATGTCAAGCTGTTAACAGTAAGTATGTGAAAGCATCTTCTTGACAAAGATCACAAGAATCATAATAAGACTCTTAATTCAATGAAAATGTTTTACTAATTAGCACTATTCAGAAAACTATTCTGATAACTGTAAATTATGAAGGTAAATTATTAATGTTTAATGCAGCAACGGTAAAATTAAATTTAGAAGTAACATTTTGCGTTAAGTATCCAATCCTCAAGCAGAATGTGCTCCACAACAGAAGAATTTTTTTCTTACAGGAAGTACCAGTAACCGGCGAGATATAATAAACATAATTCAGTATATGTGGAGTACAAGAGGTGTTACAGAGATCTCATCATAAAAGAGGACAGAGAAGTCTGACATTCTAGAATCCAAATTGGTGGTTCTTTAAGTAAAATGGCAATTCATGTATATCTACGTTTCATCCTGCCTTTCACTCAGACTCCTGCATAGCCAAAGCTTATAGGCCGCTGTGTCACATAAGCTTTCTTTCTATCTATGCACAGTTGTTCGGACAAGTTACTAAGAACTAAGAATCACTGGGTGTCAAAACCTACTTTCATTCATTTTTCACCCTGTCATGTGTAGTTTCTTCTTTATCATCAGATAAGTCCTCATCATCAGATCGTACATCTTGAAGAGAGCCACTATAGAATTTTTTCATCAGTACACGTCCAATCAATACTGTCCATATAATATTAAGTACCAGCAGCCCAAACAACACAACCTTCATTATTTGAGCAACTGGCATCCCAGTTAAAGGAGCAGAATCCTTATAGACACTGTAAATGATCCAGAAAGGAAATAAATAACATCGAGTAATCACCCAGGTTATCAAGAACACTGCAAATAGTCCATCTCTTGGGGCTGTTATACCAGCATAAGTAAACATCTTAGCAGAAAGTAAAGGAATGTCAGCAAATTCATGAACAAGTAACACAAGAGTCCCCACTCGCACGAAATTACATGTCCAGGAGAATACCATGAGGAAAACAGTAAATAGGTGGTGAAGCATCATTTGCACTTTGTCAGCCAAACTGCGTCCTGGAGCTTGTATCTGCAGAATGGTGGCAGCCCCAAAATATGATAGGCCTATTATGTAGTACCACCAAACATCATCATCAATGCTATGATATGGATAATTTTCCCAACAAAGAAGGATGTTCCATAACCAAGGCTTGTGGAACATGATGAAGCACCCAAAAATGGTTAAAAAACAATGACATATCAGATGAAATCCACAATCAATAAACTTGTCATGTTTGGTGCTGTGCGTAACTGCATGATAACGACGTAACCATCTCTCCATCTGTCGTATTGACATGCCAGTGCTGTCAGAAGCCTTTAGAAGTTCTTCTTCTGAGGGTTTTTTTCCACAGCGAAGGTAAAGCTCCAATAGGGTTTTGCTGGGGAGAGGTGGGCGTGGCCGCTTATTGGGTATGGCTGCCAACCATGCTAGAGGCTCCAAGACAAAGGGCCGCAAGCAGAAGTAATAAAGACTGAATATGACCATACTCAACATCAGTGAGTAAACACACACATCATGAAAACTTGGGTAATGCAGTTCATCACTAGACTCGATGTCCTTCCACTCAACTCCAGGAGGTAACCAGATGTCCTGGTGCCAGAAAATGGCAGATAATCGATGCCACCACGTACCAACCTGATAAACAATCATGGATTAGTCTTGTGATATATAGCATTATGGTAAATTTTCACATACATGTACATCTTAAAAAGTGATATAAGCTACACTTTCATGTTTTATAATATTTATAATCAGAGTAACAGCTGTTCTCTAATGATGTAGATAAATGAAAAGGGTTAAGACAAGTTGAGAGAAAATCAAGATGGAAAAAATATTTTTTGACAGGAGAATACATCACCTTGAGACACCATAACTCTCTTGCTTCCTTAAAGCAAAATCATCATCAATAATATCACACATCTCAGCCCATGTGCCTCCTGTCCCTATACTGTACATCATAACAAAACTAACTCAATCACCACCCACAAATATCAAAACTTTTTTGTTTTTACACCACTTTACTCACTAACACAGCCATTAGCACTATGAGAAGAAAATCACAAACAGCCCAATACTCTAATAAGAACTACTATCACTACCATCAACACTACCATCATGTTCACAAACTGTCACTTAACTATCAACAAAAATATCATTACCAACACCTTTACTTCTTCTAATGCAACACTGACCATCTTTATCCACAGATATAGTACTGCACTTGAAAAAAGGATTATTGCTGGACCTATCATCATTATCATTAGCACCACTGTCAAGGCCACATACCTGAGATCTGCTGCTTCCACACACCAGATCTTCTACCATCACTACAAACATTGCAACAACTTCTGTGCTTCCATCAACCACTCAACATATCACAATCAAAACCACTAGCAGAGGTTCACATGAGCCTGTATAACACACCTAGCTATAAATGGCCTATTGATCCTCTTAGTCCTTTAAGTACTACTATCTATGAATGCAAATGTTTAATCAAAACAGACAGGGCCCATACATGTATGTTCTCAAATTCCCCACCTACATTTGAAGAGGTTGGAGCCTTCTAGCAGTACAGATAAATGGCATTTGTCACCTAAACAATTATTTCTTTTCTTTAGTGAATTACATGGCATGGACAAAACCTAATCCAATTTTAAAGGAATCAGAGGTGAGAGAAATACAGCAATTAGGGAAAATGAAGGTAGAAATTAATCAAGGCTCAACAGGAGTTTAAAGTATAACTCTTAATAGCATATTGGCTATAATGAAAAAGGAAAGACAAATGGACGAAAAGAATTCCTAAGCTTTGTTGTTCAAATGAAGAAATAGGTGCCATATCAGTTAATTCTTGAGTGAAAGTCTTCACAAATTAACTTGAAAAGCAGTGTCCAAACCCTTTTTTTTTTGGGGGGGGGGCATACAGACAGGTCATGAAGATCTTGCAAAAATAGTACCAGTAGAAAAGACAGCAGCAACACCATGGTATACACTAAGGGAAGGCTGAACAAAGGTGATCCCAGGAGAATGAATGAGATGGAAGCTTTTGATCCCAGTATAGTAAATAAGGTGGAGGAACAGCCATCCTGTACATGTGAGCAGTACTACATACTGGGGCATATAAAATCCCAGTAGATAAGAATCGTTCAATCATAAGCAAGATACTTATGGCACCTATGCATTACCTCCAGCTTTTGGGAAGCAGACATTGTGATAGTAATCACGTAGGGTTTCCAGGATGGCATAGGATATGTTTATGTTATTACAGGGTTGAATTGTGATGTTTTTAAACTGAACATAGGGAAATGAATGACTATCTATCTATCAAAATCTCTAACACCTGTTCCAACTAAAATTCCCTTAAGGGGGTGGCTATGGCAATAGAGTCTCCTTAACTAGAGAACTTCACTGCTGCTTTTTGGCCTTTAGTGCCTGAACCTTAATAGGTCACTGACAGAGGGCAACTCTAGGGCAGTGTTTGCAGAGGTTCCTACCTAACGTTCCTACTGATTACTTCTACCTAATGCTCCTGTAAGGGTTCACTAATATCCAGTTCACTAGTTATAACTTAGTTGTAAGGGTTCACTGATATCCGTTTCACCGATTA
>JAYMFT010393130.1:0-19524 GCA_038088735.1 Panulirus argus
AAAAAAAAAAAAAAAAATATATATATATATATATATATATATATATATATATATATATATATATATATATATATCTCCTAGCCTGAGCCAGGTACCCCCTAGGAGTGGATGAACTGCTGGGATGACTCTGGACTGACTGCCATAACCAAGATTCGAACCTATGCACTCGAGCCTGGGCAGCCTGTGAATGCGTCATGGTCAGGAACACTAACCGTTACACCAGGTTGACCATGAAAGAATTAATAGCATTTTTAAGACCGAGGTGTAATAGTATGTACAGTTTGATTAAGAGAGTTAACTAGTTTTTACTGAAATAGTTCAGACACAAGGACAGGATGAGTGAAGAAAGGCTAACTGTGAGGATCTACATATTAGAAGTTGAGGGAATAAAGGAGGGGAGGAGACCAAGGATATAAAAGGATGGAATTAAAGAGGCTTCTGGTACCAATACAACCCTTATTTTTTGTTGTATTATTGTGTATATTAATCTATAGTACAAAATGATATATTTCTTAAACAAACAATTAAAAAAGTGGTTATGTATCTTACACCATAGGTTAGGTAGCTCTATGTTTATATATTAGTAAAAATAAATCTTTGATATGAATAACTGTTTACAGGTGGATGGGGATGAGCTTGTGGGCCTGTGTTACGTTGGCAATGTACACCAGTGGGCACACATGAGCTTTGTCGTGGCTCCATTGTCTTTTCTCTTGGCCCTCGGCACATTCTTCATTGTATTGGGTTTTGTTGCATTATTTCACATTCGTCGTGCAATCAAGAGTGAAGTGGATAACTCACAGATGAATGCAGGTAATCAACCCTTTTTTAAATTATTTAGATAATCCAATATATTTGCTTGAAAATGTGTTTTTTCCAAAGGCATTCATTAGAAGCTTGAAATCTTTAACCATATTGCTTAACATAATGAACATACACACCCTTAACCTCTTTTAAACATAAACATCGCACTTCTAAACATATAAAACAGCCATGTAAGTAAATTACAGTATATAAAAACATTGTCACTGGTAAGTGCTATATTTTCAGTTTATATACTCTATACTGCCTAAACCTTCTAACATACAACAAATAGTAAAGTCTGTTATTGCTCATATTTTACATTGTGATCCATAATCAGATAATTACTGTATCCTTCACTAAAATTTTGATACCTTTATAGTCAATGGTTAAAGAGAGTGTTAGCTGATGATTATACTGGTCCTTGAAAAAACTCATCTTGCACTGACTTTTTCATCTTAAAATTTTTTATGCATGTCTCTACATTAATCATGATCTTTGAAAATGGATGTTTAGAAACGATATTAGTTGCTATCTCTACTACATTCGTAAAATCATGTCCTGCAATGCTACAATAGTCCCACGGAAGGGATCCTGGGGATATTTAACATGGTAATAATACAAATATGGCTCTTCTTCACCAATTTTAGGTACATTTTTCGAGAGAAAAGGGTATTTGTTTGAAGTTAATGTTGAAATCTTAAATTTTCTCACATTTTCCTTATGTATTTACGATGAACAACTAAAGGTAGATATCCAGTTCATACTGAACAAGCACAAGATTTTAAAATAATTCATGTCTTTTCAACAGAAGTGAGTGTGCCCTTGTCTGCTGCATCATATCATGTAGCAAATAACATCAATAAACTAGAGAAACTGATGGTGCGCATTGGTGTCTTCTCTGTATTATATACTGTTCCTGCTGTGTGTGTAATTGCCTGCAACATATATGAATACCTCAGCCGCAAGCAATGGCGAGTGATGGCATCAGTAGCGGCCTTGCAGTGTGGTGGTGGATTTTATCGGGGCAGGATCACACAAAGGCAGTATCATAGTGGTGTTAGTGGCAATGCAGGTGAGTGAGACTCAACAGCATTGCTTCTCTACTCTGGCATATAAGTATTCTCTGAAAATTATCGTTATTGGTAGGAAATACAAGCCAGTGATATAAATGAATTTTTATATGAAAAGTATAATCACTAAGACTTAGTTCATGTATATTACTTAAAGTCCTACAGATTTGCTGGGTGTCTAGTGATGTGCTGTAGAATCATATCATGAGAAGAACATGTACCCTTAAATTAACACCAGCAAACAGCATTAGACATTATGACATTCAAAACATCTGTGATTGTTGCAATTAGAGGATCATAAGAAAGTCACTTTATATGCCATCCATATTATCTTTGTATTCTGATGCAAAGGTTATCCTCTTGGAGCCCTATTGTATCCCCTTTGAATATCCAAAGAGAGGGTTATTGAAAAATATCTTGTGCAGCGTCCAGGTGTTCCTCAGCACCACACCCTACTTTGGCTCATCACGGAGAAATATTTTCAACTGTGCATTTCTGGAGGGCACAACTTCATTTTGCATGCATGATTTTTTTATTATGAGCAACTATTTTCAGTAATCTAGGAAACTTCATAGTTATGTTTCTAGGAATGGTTAAAACTAGGTTGCCAAGCCTGAATAGCCTGGCCTGTTCTCCAAGAAAGGGTGCTTATATTAAAGTTTACATTTTGAGCTAGCCAAATGATGGTTATCATCAAGCCAGCACTGAGTAATCATGACTGTCTTTGTATTTCATATGGGCAGAGTGTACGCTGGAGCAGAGCATTCCATCTGTGGAGATCTTCATGCTGAAAATCTTCATGTCATTAGTTGTTGGCATTACATCGGGCATGTGGATATGGTCATCAAAGACGGTAAAAATTCTTTCAATAATGAATCTTGATTATACATAGTAACATTTCGATGAAGATTGTACAGTACACATTTCTTATACTGTTGGAAAAGACAATGATAGTAGTAGGGTTTTTTCCTAAGTCTTTATTGATACTGGTAAAATGGATACAGGTACCTATATCACGTACTGTAGCTAATGATTTACTGGATTTCTTTATGAAAAATATTTTAGTCACTCCTCAAAGAATATGTACCACATTATACTCCCAGAACAAAACAATGTATTGTGCAGTATAATCCCTGAACCAAAGAATATGTAGTGAAGTTTAGTTCCTGAACAAGTATTATGTTGTGCTGTATAGTTCCTGAACCAAAGAATATCTTGTGCCGTACAGTCCTTGAAGCAAAGATGTGGTGTATCAGTGGGGGCGAGGAGTGGGTGGGATGTTGTTTCTGGGTGAATTTTGTGTAGGTTCATCATTACTTTACTGTTCTGGGGTGTGGTTGGTTTGTGGCTGATTTCTGAGTAGTCTCATGAGAAGGTTTGTGCGCTCCTTGGGAGAAGAATTTTTTCATCCTTATTCATGTTATAGTATCTATACCCATGGATGATAACTCAGTATACTTAATGGGACTCTTATACTGTATGAATATCCTATCAGTTTCTACTGGCAGTGATGAAACCATTTATGTGCAAGCATATATTTTTATTTCATTCATGTCACATCGCTTTAGCCATGTTTGGTATTTAGGCATTATATTCTCTACATAATGTCAGTGGTATTTCCATAGCCTTCAAATGAGTGATCACAATAATATTGACAGTCCTCAGAAAAAACAGGGTCATTATTACTAAGGGGTTCTTCAAAACCATGGTTTTGGTACACTTGTTTTGAGGGTTTGAAACAGGGTCATCTTGTGCTCCTTTCCATTTCTATTTATGTTTTATTAATTTCTTTTACACCCCTTACACTGGACTGGTGTGATAAAAGTGGATTTTCATGAGTGTAAACCAGAGTTGGTTGCTGTGTGTCTTGTGATTGACTGTTTTGAGGAAGAAGTCCCAATGTTCAGTTGGTCTTCCAGTGATTCAGTCAGTGATGGTGTTGCTTAGTGTGGATTTGTTCTCTGATTTCTAGTGGTAGTAACCAGTTGTGTTCAAGCTGGTTTCTTTGCTTTAAGAGGTTTGTAACTTGTGGGGAGAAATTTGGGTTGTATTTCTTTCAATGCTGTTCTCGTACGTAAGTTTTTGCTGGTGTGGTTGGATATAAAAATGAAGTGTAAGACTGCAAGATCTAGAGATGAAAAATGATCTGTTTGCAGTTTTAGAGCCTTGTTTAAATGTACTGGGTAAAGGTGTTACCAGACTTCTGCCTGCTCGAGGTTACGCTGCAACTGAAAAGTCAAGGGTGTATCATTGGGAGTACACTCTCATCAAGAATGTCTCACTGCAAAGGACTCCATATTTCCCTTCTATAGGAAATAGCACTGTCTTGGGCTGCAGGGGCCTTTAGAAAGGCCCTTGGGTAATTGTAAATAAATAAATAAATAAATAATATATACATATTTATATATATATATTGCACAGTTATGATTATTTTTAAGGCATTCCTTAACCCAATACACATTAATTACACTACACACATACATTTCCATGTATATTTATTCATCTATTCACACCCAACTTTACTTGAATAAATTAACAAATATTTCACTTTAAACATGAGCAGAGTAATATTAATTTTTTTTTGTCACCCTAAATATAAGGAGTGATATTTTTCGTTATCCGAAATATAAGGAATGATATACTGCATTAATAGTTTCTTTATTCTAAAAAAAATAACTAAATTTTCATTAGCTTTTGTTATATTATGGGAGAGAGATTAGGGGCTTGTGCAAGAATGGGTGACTGAGACATAAGAGGAGAGAGGAATACCCCTTCATCTAACTACTGTAAAAGTTGATAAGAGAAGGATACACGTAAAGTACATCACATCTGATAATTGATTTTAATGATGCAATTACAGTATAGGCTAGTTTTCTGACAAAATAGCTGAACACTAATTAGGGCCTACAACAAAAAACTGAGTAAATGAAGTATGAGACAGGGTTCCTTTGGTAATACTGATAAGAGTAAAGGTAATGAATGCTATGATCAGTGACAAATTCAAAAGCTCTTCTGGCAGAAACATATTGTTAAGAGATGGGGCTTTTCATGTGAAAATTTCTTATGAACAGATATAATTAACCTTACCCATTATCACAATTACTAACTGAGTCTTCTTGTACCAGGTGTTACTGTGGCAAAGGTTCTTTCTGGGGCTGTGTGGTCAACGTCAAGCTTTGAGGAAAAAGGATGGCCACTTTTACTATCCCCCAAACCAAATGGTAAACACTGCCAAGGCCACAAATGGTCGACACCAAAGCCAACAGATGCATGGGTTACAGCAACAGCAGCAGCAGCAGCAGCAGCTATCAACTGAGCAGTCTTTGGAGGCACTGCAATTCCCTGCTAGATCTCAGGGTCCTGTAGCCATGCATTTGTCTCATGTTTAAGGGTATGTCCACTCATGTATAATGATTTGTTATTTGTTTTATTTGTTGTATCTGTCATGTGATTTTTCTTGTTTTAGTTCTGTCCCCACTTTATGTTCTATAGAAGTAGAACAGCTTTAATTATCAGCAGTTATATCATAAAGAAGGAATGAATTATGATTGTGTGTATGTGCATGTATGTGTTTAGATATAAACTCAGAGGCAGCCAATTATTACTATTAATCCCAGGATCCATTATATGGAGCTCCTGTAGTTTTAAGGCTGCACTATGTACAGGATTAAACAAATCATGGACTCCTTTTGAGTGAGAAGGTTCTCAATGAGACTGTCCTCCTATCCCTCCATTGACAATGATACAGCCCCCAACCCCCCAGAAGTGACTTCTCACTCATGGTATAACCAATTAAAGGCAGAGTCTAGTAACACCAGCAGCAGCCTATAAATTGCATCCATAAAAGTACATAATTGTATGTCTTTCTGTACAAGCACAACCGTACTTTCTCTCCAATTACACTGTAACAGTGCTAAGTTATAACTATATTTGACAAAAGAGGAATAGATTGGTAGATCCAGTTTACTATAAATGGCAAAATGGGAATGAGGAATGTAAAGTGATGAGGGTTGTAACATTTATTTTGATATAAAGCCTAAATACCATATGGGAAAGAATTAGAATATAAATATACAATGCATTTCAGTGCTTCATCCATTTATTGGTAATGATGACTATACTTGTCATGCATTGTTACAGAGTATTCAGTGACAGGTATTCCTGTCTCATTTCTTGGTGTAAATATTTTAAATGTTAGATGCAGAACATCCTTTTGGTTGGCTGTAGTCACTGCAGCCATCCACTGATTGATTCATAGGCTTACTCTAGGATTCCTCATTTCCATCAGCATCATTCCATTATTATCTCTCAAAGGATGAAGTCAAAGACCATGTCATCTAAACAGGTAACAGAATATTGTTTTATAATGCTTATATGAATATTAAAAGAGAAGATGATCTATATGTACCATCAGAAAAGAGAAAGACATAAACAAGAGTGAGTATGATGGTAAAATGGGATAGAAATTTATGCCACAGTATCGAAAAAAGGGAAGGCTATAGGTAGTGATTACCTAGATGTACCTTATCAAATAAAGTTAATTGTAAAAAGCCACTTATGATAAAACTGGTACAAAAAGCATAAAAATGTAATACGTAAGGAAATATGCGTGATGACCAGAGTGATGCGACTTGAGATGAAACAGACTGTGCCACAAAGTCCAGTCTTGTGTTGGCTTCACAAATTAAATACACTCAAAATAAAAAAATAAAACAGATTTTTTGTAAATATATACATAGGGTGCTGGTTTCCCTTGTTCTTATGGTTTTCCCATGTACATGATTTACCTTTGATTTCCTTTTTTTAAGCTGACTGAGACAACATATGTTGGGCAAGTGAACACTAATCAAGTACATCCCTTAAATTCTTTTTATTATCTTTATTTATTATACTTGATCACTGTTTCCTGCGTCAGCGAGGTAGCACCAGGAAACAGACGAAGAAAGACCCATCCCCCACATACACACATATATGCATACATGCACATATATGCACAGTACATATATATACATACCAACTTATACATATATACATACATACATACACATGTATATATTCACACTTGCTCGCCCTCATCCACTCCCAGTGCCACCCCATCCCACGGAAAATAGCATCGCCACCCCCCGCGCCGGCAAGGTATCGCCAGGAGACAGACGAAACAGCCACATTTGCTCACACTCAGTCTTTAGCTGTCATGTGTAATGCACTGAAACCACATACATACATACATACATATATATATATATATATATGCATTCATATACATACACATACATATAAATATATGAACAAGTACATATTTACACTTTCCCGCCTTCGTCCATTCCCAGTGTCACCCCGCCCTACAGTAAATGGAGGAAAAAGTGAAGGCAGTGAAGTGGTTTGGATATATGGAGAGAATGAATGAGGAAAGGTTGACAAAGAGGATATATGAGTCAGAAGTTAGAGGGAACAAGGAGAACAGGAAGACTAAATTGGAGGTGGAAGGATTGAGAGAAAAAGATTTTGATGGATGTGGGCCTGAACATGCAGGAGGGTGAAAGGCATGTATAGGATAGATTGAATTGGAACAGTCTAGTACATTGGGTCGATGTGCCATCAGTGGACTGAACTGGCTGGGGCCTGTGAAACATCTAAGGTAAACCATGGGTCCTGGATGTGGATAGGGAGCTGTGGTTTTAGTGCATTACACATGACAGCTCATGTGTGGATGTGGGCAGATGTGGCCTTTGTTTGTTTTCAGGCATTACCTTGTTGATGCAAGGGATGGCGATCAGATGTGGGGGAGAAGAAAGGAATGTATGTTATCATTTTTTTTCTTATTTCTCATGCATTTTGTGCTGTTTCTTGTTGGGCAGGGTGGCGTTGGGAATGGATGACGGCAAACAAGTATGAATATTCACATGTTATATATGTGTATGTATGTTTTTGTGTATATATATGTATGTTTGTATGTGTATATGTTTATTTATGTGTATATGTGTATATGTATATATATGTGTATGCAAAAAACACAGAAAAATTAAACACCACCATCCAATAACGCTTGTTTACCGAAATTGTCTTATCTCTGTCTCTTCCCTGTATATCAGCTGACTGTTTTTCTGTATGTATATATGTTTATGTATATGTGTATTTGTATATATATGCGTATGCAAAAAACCACAGGAAAATGAAACACCACCATCTAGTAACGCTTGTTTGCCAATGGTGTCTTAGCTTTGTCTCTTCCCTGTATATCAGCTGACTATTTTATGTCTTCTCTCTCATTCTTGTATCTCCCCTGACGATGTGATCATTACAGGAAAATGCACTTGGGAAATTATCTTGTTTCATTTTCCTGTATTTTTTGCATATGATAGATCATGCGCACCATTGTGACCTCTTGCAAAACATGCGTATGTGAGCAGATGTGAATTCCTTTGTCTATTTCCTGGCGCTACCTCATTAATGCTGGAAAAGGCAATCAAGTATGAAAATATTGTTTAATATTTGTTTGCTGTTTCACACCATAGTGAGACAGCACTTAGTGTTCCCTGGTTTTTCTCACTGACATATGTCATCCCTTGTTCATTCTGTCCTATACATGCCTCTCACCTTCGTGAATCTTCAGGCTTTGATCTCTCAAAGTCAGAGTTCTTGGTTTTTGATATTCAGTGGTGGCAGTGCTATTTGCTTCTGTTCATCCTGTTAGAATGGGTTTAAAACAATGTATCTGAAATGGTATAGAATAAGTTTTTTAAAGTTCATCATTAGATTTACTTACACTATAGGCATGGGCTAGATTATTGTTCATTATGGTGTACGTATTTTCTACAGTGTCCATTCAGAGTTGCTGATATACGACTGGTCTGAAAAGGGGGACCCTGAGGTAGTTGTTGAGGACATTGAGCGCCTAGAGTTCAAGTGTGTAAAGCATAACCCAAAGCTGGCTGACTGGATGCTTCCAGATGAAACGGCTTGGTGCATGAAGCGTATGCTGTAAGTACAAATGTCAGTATATTTTGTTTGGAAATTGGCTTTAAGTGTATCACATAGGTACTGTTGTAGATTAGTTGACTTCACTGCCACAGGTTAGTATTCATATTGGAGAGTATTCTTCACCTTTTTAGTTATTATTTTTTTCTCAAATGGACAAAACCCTAATGAGCTTAGGAGATACCTCTTTTGTGGTAGGGAGTGAAGCACACTTTCACCCCGTCCCAGGTAAATGCAAAGTAATGAGGATATTATTGCTCTGCCTTTACGTGGGTTGAATATCATCAACCATGTTTCAGACCAGCTTAGAGTTTGTTTAGGTCCCCTTTTAAGTTGATACAATCCTCGTTACTCTTGATATCCATGATGACCTTGGCATCAGTTGCTAACATATTCAGGCAAGAGTTCATCCCCTCTGATAGGTCATTTTTTTATAGATCAAGAAGAGCAGCTACCCGAAGACCAAGCCCAGCAGCATGCCACTTGTTAGCTCAACTCAGTTCAAGAAGGCTCACTGACATTTGTCTTTTGTTCACATCCACTTGGTTAATGTTCTATCCTGAAAAGGAGTCTCCCCCAGTTGTTATCTGAATATCCACATTCTTGGCAAACCTCACATTTGGTAAAGTGTCAGATACTCAACATTTTTGTTCCCATCCACTTACGTAATTTTCTATCTAGTAAATAAGTCGTCCCATGTTCCTACCAGGAGATTCAGTTTCTTTATGAATCTCATATGTGGTACAGCATCAGATAATCAACATTTGTCCTTCTTCCCATCCTCTTCAGTAATGTTCTGTCCATTTTCCCACATGAAGATCCACTTTCTTTACCAATCCCATATGTGATACAATTCAGGAACACAATCCATCCATATTTTTTTCTTTTTTTTTTCTTTGTGTTATCTGAGACAGCATGGGCATGACTGCCTTTCCCAAAATCCATGTTGTCTCTCACTTGCGTTGTTTTTCCTCTGACAGTGATCATCCATTTGCTTTTTGTTATTCTTTCAAGTGTTTTACAAACCACTCTGCTACAGTTTCCTGGTCTCCTTTCTTAGGCATTGGCACGACATTTGCCCTTTTATACTCCCTTGGCGGGACACTATCGTCTAGTGACACAATGAACAATATTTCGGGCATCTAGTCAAGTATACCTGCCACTTTTTCATCACATATGGAGAAATTCAGCAGAACCGTCAGCCTAAGTCAGTCATGGCCCTTTAGTCATCTTTTTATCTATCTATATATCTATCTATCTCTCTCTCTACCTACATCTATGACACCTGTTCCACTTGCAACCCCCTCAAAATGTTGGCCACGGCAACAGAATCTCCTTAAGTAAAGAACTCCAGTGCCACTACTTAGCCTTTATTGCCTCACTCATAGGCTACTGGCAGAAAGCAAGTCTAGTGCAGTGTTTGTAGAGGCTCCTATTTGATGTTCTTAATGACTACATCTATCTAATGCTATCTACTGCCTCTACCTAATGTTTCTACCTAATAATCCTGCCTAAATGTTCCTACCTACTACTCTCTACTGCTCCTACCATTTTGCCAAAAGGCAGGGCTAGTACATAGTGCTCATCACAGGAAAATCTAGAGTTATGAAGAATGAGCTGCATGAGTTAAGTGTTGTCAAGTGTTACATATGCCAAGGAGAGATTGTGTGTTTGTGGGCAGAATACCAGAAGTCCACATGTTAGTGAGGCAGAAAGAAAAGACAGCTACCTGGGTCAGAGGAGTGCAATTTGACAACCACTAAAGTGCTGGCTCAGTAAGCAGATGTTACTAACCCTCCTGATACCCAGGCAGGTATTACTGGTAATATACCTCCTTGGTCATTAGCTGCTTACCAGCTGCTATAGTCTATGCCCATCCATCTCTTTGGTCTGAGTCCAAGCTCACCCTGTCATAGAAGTCTTAACATATTCATGACACAGGACATCCTTTCTCATCAGCTGTGTTGTCTCCCAGTAAGAAATTAGGTAATAATTGATTTGTTTTTTATTGCCATTTCCTGTATTTTACAAACAACACTCGTCAACAAAACAGGCCTTTAGTTCGCTTCAATTTCCCAGTCTCCTTTCTAAAAAGTAGGCATATGGGGGAGACTTCTTCAGGTCTGTAAGCTATGTAATGATCAACTTGTTTTAATGGCCTGATTATATTGCTTCTGTTAATCCTTACACTTTCCAAAATTTCTTACCCTTCCCACTATCCTATTACAGGTGTAGTATTATTCTTCACTGTGGAAATGCTTACGAATTATTCAGTAAACTCTGAGGGACTCTTAACTGGTTGAATGCAGGCCCAAAACATGTAAACTGCCTTTACCATGGGTTATTGGTTAGTGACCTATAGGAAAGATGCACTAAACACCAGTTGAAAAAGTGTAGAAATTCCTAATCTCTGAGATATTCAAGGGCTTCTTTATTGCTTGTGGAACACCTTGGAGAGAAAAGTTTTTTCAAACTTCAAAATGTACATCTTTTTCAGATGAAAGTGGCCCTTTATATTTTATCACTTATTCTTTTGTCAAATCCAGTGGTATGTATACATGACACAGACTTATTTATTTTAGGTCAGATCTGGAACAAAAGGAGTTCAGCAGCTTTCCAAAGATGATAAATCAAAATCTCTTGACACATCAGCGGTTGATAAGATGTACGAAGAGTTTAAAAGTTCACAAGCAAAGTTAAGTTCAGATTTCAAACCCTTTGTGAAAGACACAGAGAAGCAACGTCGATATGATCTTTATCTCAGAATGAAAGAAAATGGTCAAAAAGGTTAGTTATTATTGTTTTATTTTAAGCAGAAACTACAGAATGATTAACTAAAACTTAACAATCTGACATTTTCCTATATATTTGCCTCAAATGCACGAAGTAGGTGAGGTACAAAAGGTCAGAGGATAATCACCTAATTTTACAAAAACCTCTGGAAAACACACACACACACACACACACACACACACACGCATGCACGCACGCACACGCGTGCACACACACACACACACACACACACACACACACACACACACACACACACGAGTTTCAGGGAAAGAAGCTCTGTGTAGACAAAAGAGTATGCTAGGTGGATTGTTTGTATCTCAACAACCAAAGAGCATATGATGTTATACCACATAGGAGGCTAATTAAGAAGTCTGGTCATAAGCAAGAAAAAAGGGGACACTTTTGAGAGACAGATTTTCTTAGTGAAAGATGACAAATAATGCATATCAGAGAAGCCTTCTGGAAGTGGATAGGGGTCACCAGAGAATCACTGCAGGGTTCTATTCTAAGACAGTTACTCATCTTGGTCCATATAAATGACTTGCTGGAGGGTATGGACTTTTACTTGATTCTGTTTGTAGATGATGTAAAGGTCTTGAGGGAAGTGAAAAGTGTGGAGGGTTGTATCACCTTGCAGAGGGGCCTGTACAGACTCCAGAGTTGTTCTTATTTAATACAGGGATGATGAAATGAAACCCAAGAAAATATAAACTAATGAGGGTGGGACACAGTGAAAGAAGGCTTCAATATGAGTTTTATCTACTAGGAAATAAGCATCTTGAGAGGGGCTTGGGAATTAACATTGTCCTTAATCTGATGCTAGAGTCACACATTAAGAGAAGAGTAAAGGAGACAAACTGTCTGCTGGCAAATATTAGAATAACTCAACTACTCTCTAGCTGACATTTGTAATGCACCGAAACCCTATCTCCCTGTCTACAGCCAGGCCCCACAGACCTTTCCATGGTTTACCGTGGATGCTTCAGATTCTCTGGTTCAGTCCATTGATATCACTTCAGACTGCTTACAGCAGCTTGTCTCCCACACTGTATATTATTAAGACCATACACAAAACATATCTATCAACCCTGTCATATTCCTTCACCAAATCCATAAATGCCAAATATAAATCCATATGTTTTTCTAAATATTTCTCACATTCTTTGAAATAAACATCTGATCCACACTTCCTGTAACACTTCTGAAACCACACTCCTCCCCAATCTGATGCTCTGTACATGCCTTCACCCTCTCAATCAATACCCTCCCATACAACTTACTAGATATACTCAAAAAACTTATACATCTATAGTTTGAACAATCACCATTATCCTGTTGTCTTTATACAGTGGCACTATACATGTATGCCGCCAATCCTCATGCAACTCACCGTGATCCCTGTGCGATACCATCCACTCCTGCTGCTAAGCCACATTTCATCGTATGCAAGGTTTTCACCACCTCTTCTCTCTTCACCAAACCACTCTCCATGACTCTCTCACTTTGCATACCACCCCGACCATCTGCCACCTGTCATCAAACACATTCAACAATCCTTCAAGATACTCACTCCATCTCCTCCTCACTCCATCACTACTTGTTACCAGCTCCCCCCTTGTCCCCTTCACAGATGCTGTCATTTGTTCTCTTGTCTTTCGCACATTATTTACCTCCTTCCAAAACATCTTTTTGTTCTCCCTAAAGTTTAATGATATTTTTTCAATCCAACCCTCATTTGCCCTCTTTTTCAACCCTTGCACCTTCCTCTTGACCTCCTGCCTCTTTCTCTTATACATCTCCCAGTCATTTGCACTCCTTCCTTGTAAGCTTAGTCTAAATGCTTCTATTTTCTCTTTCACTAACAACTTTACTTCATCATCCCACCACTTACTACCATTTCTGATTTGCCTACCTCCCACCTTTCTCATGCTACATGCATCTCTTGCACATACCATCACTGCTTCTCTAAGTACATCCCATTCCTAACCCACTCCCCTCATATCATTTGCTCTCATCTTTTGTCATTCTACACTTAATCTCTCCTGGTATTTCTTCACACAAGTCTCCTTTAGAATCTCACTTACTCTCACCACTCTCATCTCCCCGACATTCTTCATTCTTTTTTGAAAACCTCTACAAATCTTCACCTCCACAAGATAGTGACCAGACATCCCACCAGCTGCCCCTCTTAGCATAATTACATCCAAGAGTCTCTCTTTTAACACCAGTCAGTAAATACATAATCTAATAATGCCCTTTGACCATTTATCACACACGTATACTTGAGAATATTTCTCTTTTTAAACCAGGTGTTCCCAGTCACCAGTCTTTTTTCTGCGCAAATCTGCAAGCTCTTCATCATTTCCATTTACAACACTTGAATACCCCATTTGCACCAATTATTCCCTCAACTGCCACACTACTCACCTTCGCATTCAAATCACCCATCACTGATACCTGGTCTTGTGCACCAAAACTGCTGACACACTCACTCAGCTGCTACCAAAACACTTGCCTCTCAAGATCTTTCTTCTCATGACCAGGTGCATAATAAGCACCAATAATCACCCATCTCTCACCATCCACTTTCAGTTTTGCCGACATCAATCTAGAATTACTTCCTTATACTCTACTACACACTCCCACAACTCCTGCTTCAGGAGTAGTGCTACTCCTTCCTTAGCTCTTGTCCTCTTTCTAACCCCTCACTTTACTCCCAAAATGTTTCCAAACCATTCTTCCCCTTTACCCTTGAGCTTTTTTTTCACTCAGAGCAAGAACATCCAGGTTTCTTTCCTCAAACATTCTACCTACCTCTCCTTTCACTTGTCTTGGTTACATCCACATACATTCAGACACCCTGATCCTTGAACAGCAAGGATTCAAGCTCCATGAGCATTATGTGTTTTATGAAAAGTGTGCTTTCATATGCACTATATTTGTGTTCATATACCTCCAAGTGTACTTTAAGTTCTGTAAAAATTGCTGACTACTGTTATTGTGAACACTGACTACTGTTATTGTGAGCCTGATGGGATTAAACCGGTCTTGACCCCATTACTTATGGATGTGAGACGAAGGGTGTTTGATTAGTAGTAATCGAATAGTCATTTTCTTATTAGGGGCGATCATAGCCAAGCGGTTATCTTTCCCAACTACCGCACTAAAGGTCTTGGGTTCAAATCCTTGCTGTTGGAGGGCATCATGTGTTCAGTGAAAAGTGCACATTCATATACACAATATTTGTGATATGTAATTGTATATCTATCTGTCTATCTATCAGTCTATATTGCTGATGTCTATTCCCACTTGGAACTCCCTCAAGTGGTAGGCCACAACAATAGTCTCCATAACTATGGAACTTTAGTGCCACTTCTTAACCTTTAGTGTCTCACCCTTAACAGACACTGGCAGAGGGCAACTCTAGTACAGTGTTTGCAGGGGCTTCTACTGTTGTTCTTCCGGACTACTTCTACCTAATGCTCCTGCCTTTTACCTGTTGTTCTTCCGGACTGCTTCTACCTAATGCTCCTGCTTAATGTTCCCTCCTACTACTTCTGTCTAATGTTTCTGTCTAATGTCCCTGCCTAAATGCTCCTAACTACTGCTTCTACCTATTGCTCCTATCATTTTGCCAAAAGGCAGGGTTAGTGCAGAGTGCTCACTGCAGGAAAATGTAGAGGTAGGGAAGAAAGAATTCTACCTCCATATTCCCTGTGTTTTGTAGAAGGTGACTAAAGGGGGCAGGAGCAGAGGGGCTGGAACCTCCCCCCCTTCTTGTATTTCAATTTCTAAAAGAGAAAACAAGAAGGAGTCAAGCAGGGGGTGCTCATCCTTGAAGGCTCAGATTGGGGAGTCTGAATGTGTGTGGATGTAACCAAGATGATAGGAGAAGAGAGATAGGTAGTATGTTTGAGGAAAGAAACTTGGATATTCAGGCTTTGAGTGAAATGAACCTCTAGGGTAAAGGAGAAGAATGGTTTGGAAATGTTTTGGGAATAAAGTCAGGGGTTGGTGAGAGGACAAGAGCTAAGGAAGGAGTAGTAGTACCCCTGAGGCATGAGTTATGGGAGTGTGTGATAGAGAGTAAGGAAGTAAATTCTAGATTGATATGGGTAAAACTGAAAGTGGATGGCAAGAGATGGGTGACTGTTGTTGCTTATGCACCTGCTCATGAGAAGAAAGATCATGAGAGGCAAGTGTTTTGGGAGCAGCTGAGTGAGTGTGTCAGCAGTTTTGGTGCATGAGACAGGATATTAGTGATGGATAATTTTTTATGTGAAGGTAAGTAATGTGGCAGTTGAGAGAATAATTGGTGTGTATGGGGTATTTATTGTTATGAATTGAAATGGTGAAGGCCTCGTGGAATTGTGTGCTGAAAAGAGAGATATACGCAAGTATACATATGTGAGTAGGAAAGATGGTCAGTGGGCTTTATTAGATTATGTATTAATTGACAGGCATGTAAAAGAGGGGCTTCTGGATGTACACGTGCTGAGAGGTGCAGCTGGTGGGATGTCTGATCACTGTCGTATGGAGGGGAAGGTGAAAATTTGCAGAAGTTTTCGAAAAAGAGAAGACACTGTCAGGGAGAAGAGAGTGGTGAGAGTAACTGAACTTTGAGAGGAGACTTTTATGAAGAAATACTGGAAAAAATTGAGTGTAGAATGGCAGAAAATGAGAGCAGATGAAGTGGGGGGAGTAGGTAAGGAATGGGATGTATTTAGGGAAGCAGTGATGGCATGTGCAAATGATGCATGTGGCATATGAAAGGTGGGAGGTGAGCAGATTAGAAAGGGTAGTGATTGGTGGAATGAAGAGGTAAAGTTGCTAGTGAAAGAGAAAAAGAGAGGCGTTTGGATGTACTTTCAAGGAAGAAGTGCAAATAACTGGGAGATATATAAGAAAAAGTGGCAGGAGGTCAAGAGGAAGGTACAGGGATTGAAAAAGAGGGCAAATGAGATTCGGGGTGAGAGAGTATCGTTAAACGTATAAGAAGAAGTGGCAGGAGGTCAAGAGGAAGGTACAGGGATTGAAAAAGAGGGCAAATGAGATTTGGGGTGAGAGAGTATCGTTAAACTTTAGGGAGAATAAAAAGATGTTTTGGACGGAGGGAAATGATATGCGAAAGACAAGATAACAAATCAGGTAGTAGGTTGTTGACAACAGCTGCCCAGGGCTGTACTACCGTTGTGACTGGAGAGAGTTAAAGTGGTGCCCAAACCATCCTACACTCTTCATGTCAGGATTGCTAATCTTACTTCCTGTCTCATCAGAACAGGACTGCTGGGCTAGTCCTGCCATCTTCTTCTTACAAGCACCACATGCCTAATCACACCTTCCTTATTATTATTACTTTTTTCACATAAGTATTCTTGTAAATTCCTATCCGCTCTAACATTTATAAGCATCATGATGACTGTCTGTCAAATCTGTGGCCGCTAGTCCCTGGCATCATGGGGTGCTAAGAATCCCCAGGTTTCAGCCTGACCACTGCCAATGAGAGGGAGGGCTCTAGGAGTAGTAGTACCAGCCCCTCCCATGACTTTTCCCTCTCTGTGAGACCTTCCTCTTTTTCTATTCACTATACCAACATTCGTGGTCTCTATTAACCTCTCCTCAGTTGAACACCATCTGTCTAGTTCCTCCCCTAATATCTTGCTTCTGTCTGAGACTCAGTTGTCTAATGATGTTCTGACTAGTCCCTTTTTCATATCTAACTTTAATCTCCACTCACGTTTCCTATTCAAAGGTGGAGTTTGTGCTTACTCCAACATAAACACACCTGTTGCTCACCTCAAGAACCTTAAGTCTCCAAACTTTGATGTTATGTGGCCCAAAGTCTGTCTCCCTACTACCACACTTGTCCTCTGTTTCGCCTATTGCTCTCCTAATTCTACAAATTTTATATCCTTTTTAAACTATCTAAACTCCTGCCATGAGACTGTGACATCCTCTCACCTGCAAGCCGAGATCCTCTACCTTGGAGATTTCAATGTTCACCACAGAAAATGGATGAATTTCTCCCATACAGACGGAGGAGGGATTGAAGCCCTCACGTTCTCCATTCTCAATGATTTCGAGCGAATTATGACCCACCCTACACATGTACCTGACTGGTATGAAAACTTTTCTTATATTCTGGATTGTTTTTCATGCCTAGTCCATCTCGCTGTGAATACACAATCTCGCCCCCAAATGGTTCATCTGATCATACTCTCATAAATGTACCTATTCTAACAGCATCTTCCCCTCCAGCAGCCTCTTCCAAGAATAAATACTGGCACCTGAACTAAGCTAACTGGAATAACTTACGTAACTTCTTTTCTGACTTTCCTTGGGTAACTTACTGTCTCTTATGTAGTGATGCTTCTGTCTCCGCCAAACGCATAACAGAGGTTCTTCCAGGGGAAATGGAAGAATTTATCCCCTCTTCCTCCAAGACTACTTCCTCATCTAATCCATCGTTAAACCGTTCCTGTTCCGAGGCCATTCAGACAAGGGATCAGGCATATCAGGCATGGAAAAACTCTCCTACTTCTGGCTCCTATTCAGCTTTCATCATTGCCCATAATCACTGCAAACGAGTAATCTGTGAGGCAAAGTGTTCCTTTATTCAAAGGAAGTGCGATAACCTCTCCTCGTCATCCACGAATAGGTCCTTCAGGTCTTTAGCTAAGGCCATCTCTAGCAACTTCTGTCGCTCTACCTTTCCCTCACTTTTCCATCCTGATGGTACTATGGCTGTCTCTCCCACTGACAAAGCAACTCTCTTTGGTTCCTGTTTCTCCTCTAACTCCATCTTGGATGACTCTAACATTCCCTCATCCCCTGACGCTCCTCTTACTAATCCTACGACTCTTCCTGTAATCTCTGTCTGGACTGTGCGAAAAGTGCTTCTTTCTCTGGACACAAGCAAGGCTTATGGTCCTGATGGCATCCATCCCTGTGTACTGAAAGAGTGTCCCTCTGAACATGCACCTGTGCTTGCTCGTCTATTCCATTTCTGGTTAAAAACCAAAACTTTTCCTTCCCCTTGGAAACATGCTTTGATACATCCCATACCTAAAAAGGGTGACCTTTCTGACCCCGCTTACTATTGTCCTGTTGTTTTAGCATCTACCGTTTTCAGAGTCTTTGAATCCCTCCTCAACTCCCATATCCTTAAACATCTCGAAAATCACAGATTTCTCTCTGATCACCAGTATGGATTCTGTAAGGCGAGATCCACCGGTGTTATTCTTTCCTAACTTACTATTGTCTGGTCAACATCCCTGAAAGACTTTGGGGGGTCATATGTAATTGCCCTTGACATATCTAAGGCTTTTGACAGGGTGTGGCATTGGGGTCTCATCTCTAAGCTTTTGGCTTCCTGCCCTCACTTTACTCCTTGACATCTAGCTTCCTCTCCAGCCGATCTATCTCTGTGGTTGTTGATAGATCAGCCTCCATGCTTTTCTCCAACAACTGAGGTGTCCCTCAAGGGTCTGTCCTGTCCCCTACACTTTTTCTCCTTTTTTCAAAGAGTTTCTCTCCACCACAAACAATCCAATGCACTCATACACTGATGATTCAACACCATTCATCCATATCCTTCAATTCTGCTCCCTATTCTCTCACTCGATCTGAATCTCGCCTTGACACAGCTTCCACAATAAACTCAGATTTGGACAGGATATCTTAGTGGGATACACAAAATCTAGTCAAGTTTAATGCCTCCAAGACCCAATTTCTACATATCTTTCTATCAAAAACTCCTCACAACTCTCGTATCTCCTTTGACAGATCAGTAATTCCACCTCTTGACTCAATGAACATACTTGGTATTACTGTAACATCTAATCTTTCTTGGAAACCCCACATTATGGGAATAGCTAAG
>JAYMFT010393141.1:0-19523 GCA_038088735.1 Panulirus argus
CTTCCTGGGCAATCACGAGGCCGAAAACTATGTGGAGCTGGTTGAGACTATGGTGAAGAACTACGGCAAAATGGGCTGCAGGATGTCCTTCAAAGTACATATCCTTGACGCTCATCTTGATAGATTTAAGGAGAACATGGTAGGTGTATTCGGAGGAGTAAAGTGGGCGCTTCCTCCAGGATATACTGGACTTTGAACGGCGCTATCAAGGAATATAACGAGAACATTGGGAGATTATGTTTGGGGTCCATTTCGTAAAAGTGACTTACATTACAATCGTAAATCTCGAAAAACTACTCACTTCCAATTTTTTTGTGATCGCTTTTGTTTAGCAGTAGTGTAAATACACGTGAATTTTGATTCACATGTTGTTTTTCTGAGTTAATGCGAATAGAAATGTGCAATTCGCCCGTTGTCCAGTTGGAAATAGGTAAATTTCAAAATGTCACTGTCCTGGTCACAAAAGCAAAGTTTGACACAATTAGGAAATCAGACTTACTATCCAAGAACAATAACTGTGTTACACAGTATTATCATTACGAAATAGAAAATATACGATAACACTCACATACGCACACACACACACACTCACACACACACACACACACACACACACACACACACGCGCGCGCGCGCGCGCGCGTATAAATATTTACAATATATATGTCACCTTCGTTCACCAGCACTATACAAAAGGATCACGAGGTGCACGCCACACAAGCTGCCCTCAGATCACCTGTCTATCCTGCTATCACTCAACTGGCTCATCCAACCCACACGACCACCAAAAAGTTTTGCATAAACTATGGGAAAGCAGACTGTCCAGCCCTTACATGGCACAAGGAAACAAAGCTCCAGAAATTCAGTATAGGTGATTTCCCATCCCTAAACCACGCAGCATCACACTTCATCAGCATCACTAACCAAGCCAGAGAAAAGCGCTTACTACAAGGTTATAGAAAGAAATATACCCAAAACGTCTACTCACCACTTGTAAACCTCATAAGATAAAGAAACCAACATAGACAAAACCACTCACCATCGATAGATATCAGAGAACAAATCATAGCTCGAGATAACGCCATCTCTGACCTAATCATTTAAAGGCAAACTTCACACTGACACTCCTTCCTCAACACATTGAACCACAAGACCCACAGTAAGCAACCTGGAGAAAGTTAAACAATATCCATTCCTACTGCGACAATCCAACCCTCGCTGATGAAGCACTTCTCACCCACCCAAATGTCTTCTCTTCTCCCAGAGAGCACACAAACATACTTGTGAGACACTACTCAAAAATCAGCCATGAAAATCTACACAATATCCATCCAGAAACAACTGTCCGTCAAACCCTAACTCCTACTAATACAAGTAATGCAATGACAATATTAAAAACTTTCCTATGAAACTTTCTCGAGCACCTACAGATATCTTTAACCATTCTTAGTTACACAGCAAAATTCCTAACATCTGGATATTTGCTAACGTAATACCAATCCTAAAACTCTCCAAATCAACCAACTACCTCTCTTCCTACTTCCTTATATCACTTCTGTCCTTATTATCCAAACTATAAAAAAAAAATCCACAACAGATTCAAGCATAATATTCAAGTCTCACCTGCACATCATAGTTTCAGACCTAACCAATCCACCACTGATTTTACACAACATATCCAACATGGCTTTAACCAACCACAACCCGATCCCGCACCATACTAGTGGCAAAAAGCGTCAAGAAAGCATTTGCTAATGACCCCCGACAAAACCTCACACATATAATACTTAACACCACCCTCCACAACAAGGACATAAAGTGGTTGGCTAGTATCATAACCGGCCGCCCTGCCAGTCACTCACAGCGGCTTCACTTCTAAAACTCTTAAAATCTACAATGGAGTTCCCTAAGGAGCAGTTATTTCCCCATCCCCATTCAATCTCTTCCTACCCGACCTCCCAAAATCTACAAAAACTACAACTTGAAGGTCGTCTCAAGTGCAGACGACCTTAAAATCACATCACAACATCCAGAAACTACAATAGCAACAATAGATATGCAGCAAGCGCTACAGTACACAATTGTACCAGTGGTTCACCGAGAACTGAATGACATTCTCTTCACAGAAGTCTTAAGTCACTCATTTAACTTCCGACAGACAAAAATCCAGCTCACATCTTCCAGTCACCTTGAATGACAATTGCTTCTAAAGAAAAACACCAATCATTCAAGGTATCACAATACGCAGTCACTCCCTACACCAAAAACATCTGCACAAAAGCAACACACAAACTAAATGTACTTAGAGTACTGATTGGCACCAGATTCGAAAAGAAAGAGTCCCTTGGCATTCACCACAAAATTTCATCCGTTACACTCTAAACCAGCATTTCCCAAACTGGGAGAAATTTCCCCCTGGGGGGAAATTTGAAGCTACCAAGGGGGGAAATAATCACACTGCCTACTAGCAAAAAAAAAAAAAAATTTCAGAAGATGGATTTTCTCATGTCTGAGAGAGAGAGAATGCCACTTGTAAATGGGTGGTGCCGTATCTACCAGGTTCGGTTCACGTTCAAACATAAATGAAATAAATTAGTAAATAGTCATAGTGTGTTTTGACTACTCTTTCCCTCGTCCACATGAAGGAGGAAATCTGGATGGTTGAACTGGGTGCAGGGGAAAATGCAGAAAAATGCTTGGGAACCACTGCTTGCCTGGTCTTCCAACCTCTTAAAGCAAAGATAGCAAAGCCGCAAACCACACAAAATACTGCCCTTAGAACAATCACTGGCGGTCTCTTAACCGTAAATAACACGTACGTAATGAAACAATCCCACCTCAAGAAGCTCAGCATTCAATTCTTTGCAAAAAGTACTAGACCTTTCCAATATAAACCTCCCAATAAGTAATCACCAACCTCCAAGTAGAAATGAAAAGCCTTCCTCTGCTTCGCAATTCATTAACTTCTACTCACAGATGATGCTTGAAGCAAAAGGTGTTGAGTGGGGCGGACGGGAAAGTAGCGATCCGGGCATGGGAGGCCCATGGGTATGTTTCAGCCGCTCTATCGACCCTGGATGAGGAGCTGCCCTAAATGCAAGTAAAAATGATCGCATCTAGAGGGCTTCCATGATCATTCGCGTCCCTTTTCCATGAAATGATTCTATAATCTTGGCATTCGCTGGTCAGGTGGTCTAAGGTCGAATTTCTCGGGTGTTAGTGGACGGCGTCCTGCTTATGGAAAATCTTCCCTAAGGTTTGCTGTATGTCTCTAAGATAGTGAGTCGATTGTGACAAAAATATAATCCCAATGATGAAACCTACAGTCTTCACTTGGGCATTAATGTTTTTAGATCACATTGGTTCCCCAGAGCGTGCTGGGATCCTGGGTCATATTGTTTGCTGATTCTAGTGTCCTTATGCTGAGTGATCAGCATCATTCTACCCTCGCTGTTGGCACATATCAAGTTGTAATTGATTACAATGTGCAACACAGTTTTTGTTCCTGGGTAGTAAGTGTTATTTCCTAATTGCATATGCGTAAGAAGTAGAGAAAATGGCTATTATTCCCTTCAAACTTTGCTTTTCGACCATGGCAGTGATATTTTGAAATTTACCTATTTCCAATTGGACAACGGGCGAATTTGAACATTTTGGTTCATACAAAAGTCAGAAAAATAGCAACATATGAATAAAGATTAACTTGTATTTGCACTAATGTTAAACAAACGATCACAAATGATTTGGAAGTGAGTAGTTTTTCGAGATTTACGATTATACTGTAAGTCACTTTTACGAAACGGACCCCAAACATAATCTCCTATTATGTTTTCGTTATATGTTGCTTGGTATCGGCGCTCAAAGTCTAGTATATCTTGGCGGAAGCGCCCTCTTTACTCCTCCGAATACGCCTCCCATGTTCTCCCTGAATCTATCAAGATGAGCGTCAAGGATATGGAATTTGAGGGGTATCCTGCAGCCCATTTTGCCGTAGTTCTTCACCATAGTCTCAACCAGCCTCACATAGTTTTCGGCCTTGTGATTGCCCAGGAAGCCCCCAAAAAACTGCGACAAAGCTGTACAAAGCTGCTTTCTCCTTCCTAGTGAGCTTCTTGGGGAATTCCTTGAACTCCAGATCCTCTTTATCTGTGGTCCGACGAAGACACCGGCTTTGACCTTTGCCTCAGACAGCTTAGGAAAGAAGTCTTGAAAATAACTGAAGATTTCAGACTCCTTATCTAGAGTTGTGACAAATTGTTTCATATAGCCTAATTCTTTGTGCAGTGGTGGCATTAGCTCCTTACGGGGGTCCACCAGTGGCTCCCACTTGACGTTGTTCATTCCCACAGAGAATTCGGTCCGCTGTGGCCAGTCCCACCTGTGGTAGTGCGTCGCGGTGTCCCTGCTGTTCCAAAGGCAAAGATAGCAGGGAAACTTGGTAAAACCGCCTTGGAGATCCATCAGGAATGCCACCATTTTGAAGTCTCCGATGACCTAGCAGCAGTACACATCATATTTCAAGGCGTCTAGCAAGGTCTTGATATCTCAGAAAAATGTATGTGTATGTATGCACTTAGGCAGCGAGATCTAAACTGAACTGGTTGGCTTAAGGCCCTTATATTCATACAAGTATTTATATCACTGGAAACTTCTAGAAAGTTCTGTATTAGCTACTCAGCACTGAATCTATCTTGAAGGTTCTGAAAAATAAGTAAATTTTAAAATATCACTGTCCTGATCACAAAAGCAAAGTTTCAAGGGAATAATAGCCATTTCGATACTTTTTAGACATAATTAAAAATTAACACTTACTACCCAAGAAAAAAAAAGTTAAAATTCGTTACAGCGTTATTTGATGAAGTACCCACAACCAGAGGTACCTGTCTAAGAAGTTGATGAGTGATTACTTCGGAAGACCATCAGCAACTAATTACATTGATCAACTGTTGTTATCTAATTTGCAGAACTTTTTCAGTGAAAATTGTTGTTCCTCTAAATTGAAATATTTAGACTAAAGGGGGTGTATGATTTTGTAAATTGTAGTAAATGCTAAAAATTGTGCCGTACTATTTCTACGTAAGGAAAAAGATTTAGAAATAAAAAGGGCCGTTCATGGCTTACAGAGACGGAAGGCCAGATCATTAACTGCTTCATATGTCTCATGATGAGTAAAGAATTACTGTCATTCAAAAATTCTCATGTAGAAAAAAAGTGTCTTTTGAAAATCAGAAACAACTTAATTTCTTTGGCAAATAGCGACAAAAAAGTTTATGAAAGTTTCTCTTGCGAGCAAATATAGGGATTATGTACGACTTGTCAGGGAATTGAAAATGTTCAAATAGTTTTGACACTTCCGAAAAAAAAAAAAACGCATTCATTGGTTTGCCAAAAATCATTATATTTACCTACACGTTTATTTTTCGGTGATGGGTTGTGAAATAAAGCATATTCAAGGCAAATCCAGGCAAGCAATTCTATTAAAAAATGATTCAGAGAGAAAGAGAGAGAGCTTCAGATTGTAGCCTAATAGACATGTAAACATCAGAGACTTAAAGGAATGACAAATCCTTATTTTCCGAGTGTTTTTTCTGAAATACACTGCTCCGTCGCCCACGAGACTTCTTTCTGCTTTAAGTAACCTGCTGCTGCTATCGACCAGTCGCTAGAGGTCCTCCGGTGGTGTGAGTTTATGGCACAACACAATCCTCCGATGACGTAAGGGTAGGATTTAAGAAACTCCTTCCTTGTTCTGAGCTTACAACATAACAAAATCTTCCAGCGTTATGAGATTACAGAACAGCAAACCCCTTTAGAATTCTAAGCTTACAACATGAAAAAAAGAAAACTCCAGTCGTGTAATTTCACAGCATAAGAAACCCTCCAGTACTTTCAGCATATAACACAACAAACCACTGCAATTTAATGAGTTTGCAAAAGAGGATATCTCTCCCCAAATGTGATCTTCCAACATAGCAAACCCCTCTAACCATGCGAGTTTACAACATAGCAAACCCCTTCAGTCATGTGAGCTGACAACATAACAAATCCCTCCAGTCACGTGAGCACACAAGACATTGTAGTAAAGCTTGCAGTAAATGAACGGGTGATATCGCAAACTTGTCTATGCTGTGGCTGGTGAAGCAGCTCTCCTGTCTCTCTATGTTCTTATTGGCAAAAGAGTTCTCCTGTCTCTCTCTGCTGTGACTGGTGACACAGCTCTACTGTCTCTCTATGCTGTGACTGGTGACACAGCTCTTCTGTCTCTCTATGCTGTGGTTGATGACACAACTCTCCCGTCTATCTATGTTGTGACTGGTGATACAGCACTCCTGTCTCTCTATTCTGTGATTGGCGACAGAGTTCTCCTGTCTCTCTATGCTCTGATTGGTGACAGAGCTCTCCTGTCTCTCTATGCTGTGATGAGTGACTCAGGTCTCCTGTCTCTCTACGCTGTGATTGGCGACAGAGCTCTCCTGTCTGTTTATGCTGTGATTGGTGACACAGCTCTCCTGTCTCTCTATGCTGTGATTGATGACAGAGCTCTCCTGTCTCTCTATGCAGTGATGGATGACACAGCTCTCCTGTCTCTCTACGCTGTGATTGGTGACACAACTTTCCTGTCTCTCTATGATGTGGTTGTTGACAGAGCTCTCCTTTCTCTCTATGCTGTGCTTGGTGACACAGCTCTCCTGTCTCCCTATGCTGTGATTGGTGACAAAGCTCTCCTGTCTCTCTATCCTGTAGTTGATGACACAACTCACCTGTCTCTCTATGCTGTGCTTGGTGATACAGCTCTCCTGTCTCTCTATGCTGTGATTGGTGATACAGCTCTCCTTTCTCTCTATGCTGTGATGGGTGATAGAGCTCTCCTTTCTCTCTATGCTGTAATCTGTGACAGAGCTATCTTGTCTCTCTATGCTATGATTGGTAATACAACTCTCCTGTCTCTCTGTGCTGTAATTGGTGACACAACTCTCCTGTCTCTCTATGCTGTAATTGGTGACACAGCTCTAATGTGTCTCTATGCTGTGATTTTGCGACACAGGTGTCTTGTCTCTCTGTGCTGTGATTGGCGAAAGTGATCTCCTGTCTCTCTAGGTTGTGATTGGTGAGAGAACTTTCCTGTCTCTCTATGCTGTGATTGTTGACAGAGCTCTTTTGTCTCTGTATGCGGTAACTGATGACACAGCTCTCCTGTCTGTTTATGCTGTGACTGGTGACACAGCTCTCCTGTCTCTCTACGGAGTGACTGGCGAGAGAGCTCTCCTGTCTCTCTATGCTGTATTTGGTGACAGAGGTCTCCTGTTTCCCTATGCTGTGGCTGGTGACACATTTCCCCTGTCTCTCTATACTGTGATTGGTGATACAGCTCTCTGTCTCTCTATTCTGTGGCTGGCGACACAGCTCTCCTGTCCCTCTCTGCTGTGATTGGCGATAGAGCTCTCCTGTCTCTCTATGTTGTGATTAATGAAACAGCTCTCCTGTCCCTCTATACTGTGATTGGTGACACAGCTCTCCTCTCTCACTATGCTGTGACTAGCGACAGAGCTCTCGTGTCTCCGTATGCTGTGGTTGGTGACAGAGTTCTGTTTCTCTATGCTGTATATGTGACACAGCTCTCCTGTCTTTCTAAGCTGTTATTTGTGACAGAGCTCTTCTGTCTCTCTATGCTGTGATTGGTGATACAGCTCTCCTGTCTCTCTATGCTGTGACTGGTGACAGAGCTCCCCTGTCTCTCTATGCTTTGACTGGCGACAGGACTCTCCTCTCTCCCTATGCTGTGATTAGCGACACACCTCCCCTGTCTCTCTATGCTGTGGTTGGTGACTCAGCTGCCCTGTCTCTCTAAGCTGAGGTTGGTGACACAGCCCTCCTGTCTCACTATGCTGTGACTGGTGACAGAGCTCTCCTGTCTTTCTATGCTGTAATTTGTGACACATCTATCCTGTCTCTTTATGCTGCGATTGTTGACACAGCTCTCCTGTCTCTCTATGCTGTGGTTGTTGACACAGCTCTCCTGTCTTTCTATGCTGTGACTGGTGACACAGTTCCCCTGTTTCTCTATACTGTGACTGGTAATACAACTTTCTGTCTCTCTATTCTGTGGCTGACGACACAGCTCTCCTGTCTCTCTATGCTCTGATTTTCGGCAGAGCTCCCCTGTCTCTCTACGCTGTGATTGGTGACAAACCTTTCCTGTCCCTCTATGCTGTGATTGGCGATAGAGCTCTCCTGTCTCTCTATGTTGGAATTGGTGACACAACTCTCCTGTCTCTCTATGCTGTGATTGGTGACACAGTTCCCCTGTCTCTCTCTGCTGTGAGTGGTGATACAGCTCTCCTGTCTCTCTATGCTGTGGCAGGCGACACATCTCTCCTGTCTCTCTATGCTGTAATTGGTGACAGAGTTCTCCTGTCTCTCTTGTTCTGAGTGGTGACAGAGCTCACCTGTCTCTCTATGCTGTGATTGGTGACACAGCACTCCTGTCTCTCTATGCTGTGTTTGGTGATATAGCTTCCCTGTCTCTCTATGCTGTGGTTGATGACAAAACTCTCCTGGCTCTCTATGCTGTGCTTGGTGAAACAGCTCTCCTCTCTCTCTATGCTGTGACTGGTGATACATTTCTTCTGTCTTTCTATGCTGTGATGGGTGAGAGCTCTCCTGTCTCTCTATGCTTTGATTATTGACAGGGCTCTCCTGTCTCTCTGTGCTGTGATTGGCGACACAAGCGTCATGTCTCTTTATGCTGTGACTGGCGAGAAGCTTTCCTGTCTCCCTATGTTGTGATTGACGAGAGAGCTCTCCTGTCTCTCTAAACCGTGATTCTTGACAGAGCTCTTTTGTCTCACTAATCTGTAATTGGTGACACAGCTCTCATGTGTGTCTATGCTGTGATTGGTGACACAGCTCTCCTGTCTCTCTATGCTGTGACTGGCGAGAAAGCTCTCCTGTCTCCCTATGCTGTGATTGGCGACAGAGCTCTCCTGTCTCTCTATGCTGTGATTGGTGACACAGCTCTCCTCTCTGTCTATGCTCTGATTGGTGACACAGCCCTCCAGTCTCTGGATGCTGTGGTTGATGACACAACTTTCCTGACTCTCTATGCTGTGACTGATGACACAGCTCTCCTGTCTCTCTATGCTGTGATATGTGACAGAGCTCTCCTGTCTCTCTATGGTGTGCGTGGCGACAGAGCTCTCCTGTCTGTCTATACTGTGATTGGTAACACAGCTCTCATGTCTCTTTATACTGTGATTGATGACAGAGCACTCCCGTTTCTTTATGCTTTGATTGGTGACAGAGCTCACCTGTCTCTCTATGCTCTGACTGGTGATACAGCACTCCTGTCTCTCTATGCTGTGATTGGTGACACAGCTTTCCTGTCTCTCAATGCTGTGGTTGATGTCATAACTCTCCTGTCTCTCTATGTTGTGATTGGCGAAACAGCTCTCCTGTCTCCCTATGCTGTGATGGGTGAGAGAGCTCTCCTGTCTCCCTATGCTGTGATTGTTGACAGAGCTTTCCTGTCTCTGTGTGCTGTGATTGGCAACACAACTCTCCTGTCTATCTATGCTCTGATTGGTGATACAGCTCTCCTTTCGCTCTATGATGTAATTGGTGACACAGCTCTCCTGTGTCTCTAGGCTGTGATTCTACGACACAGGTGTCTTGTCTCTTTATGCTGTAGTTGAAGAGAGCTCTCCTCTCTCTCTATGTTGTGACTGATGAGAGAGCTCTCCTGTCTCTCTATGATGTGACTGGTGACACATCTCTCCTGTCTCTCTATGCTGTGATTGGTGATACAGCGCTCCTGCCTCTCTATGCTGTGATTGGCGAAACAGCTCTTCTGTCTCTCTATGCTGTGGATAGTGACACAACTCTCCTGTCTCTCTCTGCTGTGGCTGGTGACAGAGCTCTCCTGTCTCTCTATGCTGTGATTGGTGACACAGCTCTCATGTCTCTGTATGCTGTGGTTGGTGACAGAGCACTCTCGTCTCTCTATGCTGTGACTGGTGACACAACTCTCCTGTCTCTCTTTGCTATGGTTGGTGACAAACCTCTCCTGTTTCTCCATTCTCTGATTGGAGAGGGAGCTCTTCTATCTCTCTATGCTTTGACTAGTTAGAGAGTTCTCCTATCTCTCTTTGCTGTGATTTGCGACAGAGCTCTCCTGTCTCGAGATACTGTGATTGGTGACAAAGCCCTCCTGTCTCTCTATGCTGTGATTGGTGACAGAGCTCTCCTGTCTCTAAATGCTGTGATGGGTGACATAGCTCTCCTATCTCTCTTAGCTGTGATAGGTGACACAGCACTCCTGTCTTTCTATGTTGTGACTTGTAACACATCTTTCCTGTCTCTCTATGCTCTGGTTGATGACATAACACTCCTGTCTCTCTATGTTGTGCTTGGTGACACAGCTCTCCTGTCTTCCTATGTTGTGATTATTGATACAGCTCTCCTGTCTCTCTATGCTGTGATTGGTGAGAAAGCTCTCCTGTCTCTCTATGCTGTGTATGTTGACAGAGCTCTCCTGTCTCTCTGTGCTGTGACTGGCGACAGAGCTCTCCTGTCTCTCTATGCTGTGAATGGTAACACAGCTCTCCTCTCTCTCTATGATGTAATTGGTGAAACAGCTCTCCTCTGTCTCTATGCTGTAATTTTACGACACAGGTGCATTGTCTCTCTATGCTGTGATTGGCGAGAAAACTCTTCTGTCTGTCTATTTTGTGACTGATGAGAGTGCTCTCCTGTCTCTTTATGCTGTGATTGTTGACAAAGCTCTTCTGTCACTTTATGCTGCAATTGGTGACACAGGTCTCCTCTCTCTCTATGATGTGATTGGTGATACAGCTCTCCTTTCTCTCTATGCTGTGACTGGCGAGGGTGCTCTCCTGTCTCTCTATGCTGTGAAAGGTGACACAGCTCTCCTGTCTCTCTATGCTTTGATTGGTGACAGAACTCTCCTTTCTCTCTATGCTGTTATAGGTGACACAGCTCTCCTGTCTCTCTGTGCTGTGATTGGTGACAGAGCTCGTCTCTCTCTCTTTGCGGCGATTGGTGATACAGCTCTTCTTTCTCTCTATGCTGTGATTGGTGATTTAGCTTTCCTATCTCTCTATGCTGTGATTAGTGATACAGCTCTCCTGTCTCTCTATTCTGTGATTGGCGACAGAGCTCTCCTGTCTCTCAATGCTGTGATTGGTGACAGAGCTCTAATGTCTCCCTATGCTGTGATTGGTGACAGAGCTCTCCTGTCTCTCTATGCTGTGATGGGTGACACAGTTCGCCAATCTCTCTTTACTGTGATTGATTACACAGCTCTCCTGTCTCTCTTTGCTGTGATTGGTGACACAGCATTCCTGTGTCTCTATGTTGTGATTGATGACACAGCTCTCCTGTCTCCCTATGCTGTGATTGGTGATACAGCTCTCCTGTCTCTTTCTACTGTGATAGGTGAGAGAACTTTCCTCTCTCTGTATGCTGTGATTGTTGACAGAGCCCTCCTTTCTCGCAGGGCTGTTATTGGCGAGAGAGCTCTCCTGTCTCTATATGCTGTGATTGGTGACAGAGCTGTCTTGTCCCTCTATTCTGTGATTGGTAACACAGCTCTCCTCTGTCTCTGTGCTGTGATTTTACGACACAGGTGTCTTATCTCTCTATGCTGTGATTGGCGAGAGAGCTCTCCTGTCTCTCTATGCTGTGATTGGTGACATAGTTCTTCTGTCTCTCTATGCTGTCATTGGTGACACAGCTCTCCTGTCTCTCACAATTCTGTGGTTGATGACACAACTCTCCTGTCTCTCTATGCTGTGATTGGCGACACAGCTCTCCTATCTCCCTATGCTGTGATTGGTGATACATCTCTCCTGTCTCTCTATGTTGTGATGGTTGATAGAGCTCTCCTGTCTCTCTATGCTGTGATTGTTGACAGAGCTCTTCTGTCTCTCTTTGCTGTAATTGGTGGCACAGTTTTACTGTCTCTCTATGCTGTGATTGGCGAGCGAGCTCTCCTGTCTCTCGATGCTTTGATTGGGGACAGCGCTCTCCTGTCTCTCTATGCTGTGATTGGTGATAGAGTTCTCCTGTCTCTCTATGCTGTGATTGATGACAGAGCTCTCCTGTCTCTCTATGCTGTGATTGGTGATAAAGCTCTCCTTTTTCCCTATGCTGTGTTTGGCGATACAGCTCCCCTGTCTCTCTATGCTGTCATTGGTGATACGGCTCTCCTGTCTCTCTATGCTGTTGTTGGTGACAAAGCCCTCCGGTCTCTCTATGCTGTGACGGGTGACAGGGTTCTCCTGTCTTTCCATACTGTAACTGGTGACACAGCTTTCCTGTCTCTCTATTTTGTGACTGGTGACACAGCTCTCCTTTCTCTCTATGCTGTGATTGGCGACAGAGCTCTCATGTCTCTCTATGCTGTGGCTCGTGACGCAGTTCCCCTGTTTCTCTCTGCTGTGAGTGGTGATACAGCTCTTATGTCTCTCTCTGCTGTGGCTGGTGACGCAGTTCCCCTGTCTCTCTCTGCTGTGAATGGTGATACAGCTCTCCTGTCTCTCTGTATTGTCGCTGGCGATACATCTCTCCTGTCTCTCTATGCTGTGATTGGCGAGAGAGCTCTCCTGTCTCTATATGCTCTGATTGGTGACACAGTTCCCCTGTCTCTCTCTATACTGTGATTGGTGATACAACTCTCTGTCTCTATATTCTGTGGCTGGCGACACAACTCTCCTGTCTCTCTATTCTGTGATTGGCGACAGAGCTCCCCGTGTCTATCCATGCTATGATTGGTGACAGAGCTCTCCTGTCCCTCCCTGCTGTGATTAGGGATAGAGCTCTCCTGTCTCTCTATGTTGTGACTGGTGATACAGCTCTTCAGTCCTCTATGCTGTGATTTGGTGACATAGCTCTCCTGTCTTTCTATGCTGTGATTGGCGACACAGCTCTTCTTTCTCTCTATGCTGTGATTGGTGACACAGCTCTCCTGTCTCTCTATGCTCTTATAGTTGATACAGCTCCCCTGTCTCTCTATGCTGCAATTGGTGACATAACTCTCCTCTCTCTTTATGATGTGGCTGGTGAAACAGTTCCTCTGTCTCTCTATGCTGGTATATGCGACACAGCTCTCCTATCTCTCTATGTTGTGATTGGTGATACAGCTCTCCTGTCTGTTTATGCTGTGACTGGTGACACAGCTCTCCTGTCTCTCTGTGCTGTGATTAGGAACAGACCTCTTCTGTCTCTATGCTTTGATTGGTGACACAGCTCTTCATCTCTTTATACTGTTATACGTGACACAGCTGTCTTGTCTCTCTATGTTGTGATTGGTGACACAGCTCTCCTTTCTCTCTATGCTGTGGTTGGTGAAACAGTTCCTCTGTCTCTCTCTGCTGTGATTGGTGACAGAGCTCTCCTGTCCCTCTGTGTTGTGGTAGGTGAAACAACTCTCCTGTCTCTCTATGCTGTGATTGGCGAGATATCTCTCCCGTCTCTCTATGCTGTGACTAGCGACAGAGCTCTCCTGTCTCTCTATGCTGTGATTTGCGATAGATCTCTCCTGTTTCTTTATGTTGTGACTGGTGACACAGCTCTCCTGTCTCTCTATGCTGTGATTGGTGACAGAGCTCTTCTGTCTCTCTATGCTGCGATTGGTGATAAAGCTCTCCTTTCTCCCTATGCTGTGATTGGCGATACAGCTCCCCTTTCTCTCTATGCTGTGATTGGCAACAGAGCTCTCATGTCTCTCTAAGCTGTGGCTCGTGACGCAGTTCCCCTGTCTCTCTGCTGTGATTGGCGATACGGCTCTCCTGTCTCTCTATGCTGTTGTTGGTGACAAAGCCCTCCTGTCTCTCTATGCTGTTATAGTAACTGAGCTCTCCTGTCTTTCCAAACAGTAACTGGTGACACAGGTCTCCTGTCTCTCTATTTTGTGATTGGTGACACAGCTCTCCTTTCTCTCTAAGCTGTGATTGGCGACAGAGCTCTCCTGTCTCTCTATGCAGTGGCTGGTGATGCAGTTCCCCTGTTTCTCTCTGCTGCGAGTGGTGATACAGCTCTCCTGTCTCTCTATGCTGTGGCTGGTGACGCAGTTCCCCTGTCTCTCTCTGCTGTGAGTGATAGTACAGCTCTCCTGTCTCTTTATGCTGTCGCTGGCGATACATCTCTCCTGTCTCTCTATGCTATGATTGTCGAGAGAGCTTTCCTGTCTCTCTGTGGTCTGATTGGTGACACAGTTTCCCTGTCTCTCTCTATACTGTGATTGGTGATACAACTCTCTGTCTCTCTATTCTGTGGCTGGCGACACAGCTCTCCTGTTTCTCTATGCTCTGATTGGCGACAGAGTTCCCCTGTCTCTTTATGATGTGATTGGTGACAGAGCTCTCCTGTCTCTTCCTGCTGTGATTAGGAATAGAACTCTTCTGTCTCTCTATGCTGTGATTGGTGACACATCTCTCTTTTCTCTCTATACTGTAACTGGTGACACAGCTCTCCTGTCTCTCTATGTTGTGATTGGTAATACAGCTCTTTAGTCCCTCTATGCTGTAATTGGTGACATAGCTCTCCTGCTTTTCTATGCAGTGATTGACGACACAGCTCTTCCGTCTCTCTATGTTGTGATTAGTGACAGCTCTCGTGTCTCTCTATGCTGTTATAGTTGACACAGCTTTTCTGTCTCTCTATGCTGTAATTGGTGATATAGCTCTCCTCTCTCTCTATGCTGTGGCTGTTGAAACAGTTCTCCCTGTTTCTCTATGCTGGTATATGCGACACAGCTCTCCTATCTCTCCATGCTGTGAGTGGTGATACAGCTCTCCTGTCTCTTTATGCTGTGATTGGTGACACAGCTCTCCTGTCTCTCTATGCTGTGATTGGAAGCAGATCCCTTCTGTTTCTGTATGCTTTGACTGGTGACACAGTTCTTCATCTCTCTATGCTGTTGTAAGTGACACAGCTTTCCTCTCTCTCTATGCTGTGACTAGTGACACAGCTGTCCTGTTACACTGTGCTGTGGTTGGTGAAACAACTCTCCTGTCTCTCTAAGCTGTGACTAGCGACAGAGCTCTGTCTCTCTTTGCTGTGATTTGCGAAAGAGTTCTCCTGTCTCTCTATGCTGTGATTGGTGACACAGCTCTCCTGTCTCTCTATGCTGTGATTGGTGACAGAGTTCTCTTGTCTGTCTATGCTGTGATTGGTGATAAGGCTCTCCTTTCTCCCTATGCTGTGATTGGCGATACAGCTGCCTTGTCTCTCTCAATGCTGTGATTGGCGATACTGTTCTCCTGTCTCTGTATGCTGCCGTTGGTGACAAAGCCCTCCTGTCTCTCTATGCTGTGACTGGTGACAGAGTTCTGCTGTCTTTCCATACAGTAATTGGTGACACAGCTCTCCTGTCTTTCTATTTTGTGATTGGTGACACAGCTCTCCTTTCTCTTTAAGCTGTGATTGGCGACAGAGCTCTCCTGTCTCTCTATGCAGTGGCTGGTGATGCAGTTCCCCTGTTTCTCTCTGCTGCGAGTGGTGATACAGCTCTCCTGTCTCTCTATGCTGTGGCTGGTGACGCAGTTCCCCTGTCTCTCTCTGCTGTGAGTGATAGTACAGCTCTCCTGTCTCTTTATGCTGTCGCTGGCGATACATCTCTCCTGTCTCTCTATGCTATGATTGTCGAGAGAGCTTTCCTGTCTCTCTGTGGTCTGATTGGTGACACAGTTTCCCTGTCTCTCTCTATACTGTGATTGGTGATACAACTCTCTGTCTCTCTATTCTGTGGCTGGCGACACAGCTCTCCTGTTTCTCTATGCTCTGATTGGCGACAGAGTTCCCCTGTCTCTTTATGATGTGATTGGTGACAGAGCTCTCCTGTCTCTTCCTGCTGTGATTAGGAATAGAACTCTTCTGTCTCTCTATGCTGTGATTGGTGACACATCTCTCTTTTCTCTCTATACTGTAACTGGTGACACAGCTCTCCTGTCTCTCTATGTTGTGATTGGTAATACAGCTCTTTAGTCCCTCTATGCTGTAATTGGTGACATAGCTCTCCTGCTTTTCTATGCAGTGATTGACGACACAGCTCTTCCGTCTCTCTATGTTGTGATTAGTGACAGCTCTCGTGTCTCTCTATGCTGTTATAGTTGACACAGCTTTTCTGTCTCTCTATGCTGTAATTGGTGATATAGCTCTCCTCTCTCTCTATGCTGTGGCTGTTGAAACAGTTCCCCTGTCTCTCTATGCTGGTATATGCGACACAGCTCTCCTATCTCTCTATGGTGTGAGTGGTGATACAGCTCTCCTGTCTTTTTATGCTGTGATTGGTGACACAGCTTTCCTGTCTCTCTATGCTGTGACTGGTAACAGACCTCTTCTGTTTCTCTATGCTTTGATTAGTGACAAAGCTCTTCATCTCTCTATGCTGCTACAGGTGACACAGCTCTCCTGTTTCTCTATGTTGTGATTGGTGACAAATCTCTCCTTTCTCTCTATGCTCTGACTGGTGAAACAGTTCCCCTGTCTCTCTATGCTATAACTGGTGACACAGCGCCCCCGTCTGTCTATGCTGTGGTTGGTGACAGAATTGTCCTGTCTCTCTATGCTGTGACTGGTGACAAAGCTCTCCTGTCTCTCTGTGCTGTTGTTGGTGAAACAACTCTCCTGTCTCTCTATGCTGTGATTGGCAAGAGATCTCTCCTGTCTCTCTATGCTGTGGTTGGTGACAGAGCTCTCCTGTTTCTCTATGCTGTGATTTGCGAAAGAGCTCTCCTGTCTTTCTGTGCTGTGATTGGCGACACAGCTCTCCTGTCTCTCGATGCTGTGATTGGTGACACAGCTCTCAACTCTCTTTATGCTGTGATTGGCGACAAAGCTCTCCTCTCTCTCTGTGCTCTGACTGGTGACACAGCTTTCCTGTCTCTCTATTCTGTGATTGGCGACAGAGCTCTTCTGTCTTTCTATGCTGTGATTGGTGACACAGCTCTCCTGTCTCTCTATGCTGTTATAGGTGACACAGCTCTCCTCTCTCTCTCTATCCTGTGATTGGAGACATAGTTCTCCTGTCTCTCTATTCTCTGGCTGGTGAGATAATTCCCCTGTCTTTCGATGCTGTGATTGGCGACAGAGTTGTCCTGTCTCTCTGTGCTGTTGTTGGTGACACAGTTTTACTGTCTCTCTATCCTCTGACTGGTGACACAGCTCTCCTGTCTCTCTATGCTGTGGTTGGTGACACAGTTCCCCTTTATCTCTATACTGTGATTGGTGATAAAACTCTCTGTCTCTCTATTCTGTGGCTGCGGACGCAGCTTTCCTGTCTGTCTATGCTGTGATTGGCGACAGAACTCCCATGTCTCTCTATGCTGTGACTGGTGACACAGCTCTCCTGTCCCCCTCTGCTGTGATTAGAGATAGAGCTCTCTTGTCTATGTTGTGATTGTTGACACACCTCTCTTTTCTCTCTATGCTGTAACTGGTGACATAGCTCTCCTGTATCTCTATGCTGTGATTGGCGACACAGCTCTTCTGTCTCTCTATGCTGTGGATGGTGAAAATGAAAATGTTCCCGTGTTTCTGTATGCTGGTATATGCGACCCAGCTCTCCTATCTTTCTATGTTGTGACTAGTGATACAGCGCTCCTGTCTCTTTATGCTGTGATTGGTGACACAGCTCTCCTTTCTCTCTATGCTGTGATTGGCGACAGAGCTCTCCTGTCTCTCTATGCTGTGATTGGTGACACATCTCTCCTGTCTCTCTATGCTGTGGTTGGTGACAAAACTCTCGTCTCTCTTTGCTTTGATTGGCGAGAGAGGTCTCCTGTCTCTCTATGGTGTGATTAGCGTCAGAGCTCTCCTGTCTCTTTATGCTGTGATTGACGACACAGCTTTCCTCTCTCTCTATGTTGTGATTGGTGACACACTCTTTTCTCTCTATGCTCTAACTGGTGACATAGCTCTCCTGTTTCTCTGTGCTGTGATTGGCGACATAGCTCTTGTCTCTCTATGCTGTGGTTGGTGACACAGCACTTCTGTCTCTCTATGCTGTTATAGTTGACGAAGCTCTCCTGTCTCTCTATGCTGTGATTGGTGACATAGCTCTCCTATCTCTTTATGCTGTGGATGGTGAAAATGTTCCCGTGTCTCTGTATGCTGGTATATATGACACAGCTCTCCCATCTCTCTATGCTGTGATTGGTGATACAGCGCTCCTGTCTCTTTATGCTGTAATTGGTGATACAGCTCTCCTTTCTCTCTAAGCTGTGATTGGCGACAGAGCTCTCCTCTCTCTATATGCTGTGACTGGTGACACAGCTCTCCTGTCTCTCTAAGTTGTAAATGGCGACAGAGCTCTCATCTCTCTCTATGCTGTGCCTGGTGACACAGCTCTCCTGTCATTCTATGCTGTGGTCGGTGACACAACTCTCCTGTCTCTCTATACTGTGATTGGCGACAGAGCTATCCTGTCTCTCAATGCTCTGACTGGTGACACAGCTCTCCTGCCTCTCCATGCTTTTATTGCTGGCACAGCTCTCTTTCTCTCTATGCTGCTTTAGGTGACACAGCTCTCCAATCTCTCTATTCTGTGATTAGTGACACAGCTCTCCTGTTCTTCCCTGCTGCGATTAGGGATAGAGCTCTCCTGTCTCTGTATGTTGTGAGTGGTGACAAACCTCTCTTTTCTCTCTGTGCTCTAAGTGGTGCACAGCTCTCCTGTCTCTCTATTCTGTGATTAGCGACAGAGGTCTTCTGTGTCTCGATGCTGTGATTGGTGACACAGCTTTCCTGTCTCTCTATGGTGCTACAGGTGACACAGCTCTCCTGTCTCTCTATGCTGTAGCTGGTGAAACAGTTCTCCTGTTTCTGCATGCTGTGATTGGCGACACAGCTCCCCTGTTTCTCTATGCTGTGGTTGGTGACACAGTTGTCCTGACTCTCTATGCTGTGATTGGTGACACAGCTCTCCTGTCTCTCTATGCTGTGATTGGCGAGAGAGCTCTTCTGTGTCTCTATGCTGTGATTGGTGACACAGCTCTCCTGTCTCTCTATGGTGCTATAGGTGATGTAGCTCTCCTGTCTCTCTATGCTGTGGCTGGTGTCAGAGTTCCCCTGTCTCTCTATGTTGTGATTGGTGATAGAGTTCTCGTGTTTCTCTATTTTGTGGCTGGTGACACGGCTCTCCTGTTCTCTGTGAACTCACAACAAAGTTATGGAAAATGGGTAGACAGTGGAAATACTAGTCATCTTTTTCTTCTCCTCTGAACTTATGGGTTTCCACGAACTCATTACGGCTGGGGGAAAGATACAGAGGAAAAAAATATATATATAGCTTTATGCTCTCCTGTAAAAGATGGAAATGCCTGTTGAGTGTAAAGTTTGTGAAATACAAGAGGTTTACTGAGGACGGACAGCGATGTGGGTAAAGGACTTTACGGGATACCAAAGGGAATTGTAAGAAACTAGAAAATAGATTCTCTCTCTCTCTCTCTCTCTCTCTCTCTCTCTCTCTCTCTCTCTCTCTCTCTCTCTCTCTCTCTCTCTCT
>JAYMFT010393152.1:0-19523 GCA_038088735.1 Panulirus argus
ATATATATATATATATATATATATATATATATATATATATATATATATATATATATATATATATTATACTCAAACGAGTAAAGACATGGTTCATACATAGAAGGTCTTAATCTTGTATGTAGGAACCATGTCTTTACACAGGTGTACAACTCTCTCCCCGTAACACGCACACAATAATCACAAACGGGAATCACAGTGTGTGGCTAAAGATGAGGAATACACCTTTTAAATATTCTTTGTTACCATCAGTTTCATGACAGAGAGGCTCAAAAAAAAAAAAAAAGTTCAAGAATTTTTGAGCAATGCATGAATGCTATACTGATGTTTGTAAGTTCCTATACATTACTGCTCATTTCCTCTAAATATAACAACAATGTATAGTCTGTTCATCTATAGCTATTGTTGGTAATAACAACCAAACTGAACAAGTTTGTTTTGCTTTCATTTGATTTTTACTGATCATTATCTGCTGAATAAATCGATTGAATCTTTACGATCATATTGGATATACGGCAGACTTTATCACTGATATGTCAAATGATTTCTCGAATATCAGGAAAACCGGTACATGGCAAGTTACAATTTTTTTTGGCAGCAATTTTGACCTCAATATTATACTACACAAGATTCAAGTAGTTATTCCAACAAAAGCAGGAATGATTCTAGCTTGGGAAATATCTTTATATTCTGCAACAATATCGAAAAGTTCAGAATCAAAAACACAGAAATTTACAAATGAACGTCATAGCGCCAGCAACTTTTTATTTTTGGTACAAGAACTCGTTCGAAAAGTATGAAAAAAGAAAAAAAAAATGCCCCGTTTCTTTGTGAAATCGTTAATCGAATTTAGAACACGTTTCCTGACACTTTTCTTGAGATTGTATCCAACCCTTATGGAAATATGATGATCAGGCGAACATAACAAACGTATAGAACGAACCCTCGGCAATAATCATCATCATCAAAGAAAACTCAATGCTCGGATATCTTCCCCGAGACATTGGTCAAGTTGGCAACCAGCTGACTCATACTGCACATGATGATGAAACAGGAGGAGGAGGAGGAGGAAGCAATGACGAGACGTCAAAAAAAAATATTTCCACTTCTTGGCTACAAGATCACGAAGTTCGCCTTGGGTCAAGACGATGTTAAATCTGGACCACTTCATCAAAACCGAAAGGTGTGCCTGTCGCAACAATAGGTCATAACTGGTTACGAATGGGCAATCGTAAGGCCAGGAGAGGTGCCACAGAACAACACTTTGGCGAATGGCTGTTGGACGTGAGGAACGAGTGAAATGAAGTAGTGAACGCTAACATTATCTACGAAATCAAAAGCCTGTCCGGGAATTTTACGAGGTTCAGATGGGGTTCCACAAGTATAAAATAGCCCTCTTCATATGCATGAAAGGTAACTAATTAAACACACACACACACACAACATGTGTGTAAAACTTTCTCACGGTAAAAACACAAATAGTAATCACAAATAGCAATCACACACACACACACACACACACACACACACACACACACGAGTCAAAAGACCATTTGTAAAGAAAGACCTGCATGGCGACAGAGAAAAGGTTACTTCATCAACGTCTGACCACAACATACGATGCATCAGTAAAACAATATTGCTGTGAATAACATGTATACATGAGGTTTAAAAAAGAAATAAAAATTTTTCACTAGATATCATTTTATTACTCTGAAGTTCACAGGAGAGTATATATATATATATATATATATATATATATATATATATAGTTTGGTAAATCTGAACTCGCTGGTCGGGCAAATAATTGCTGGGTTATGTTATACAATAGTTATTCTAAAAAACAATAAAAACAAATAAAACTGTTTAGTTTTAATTTCTGTTTGTGCAGGTTTGATAATATTATGGGAGAGGTTAATAATACTAGTCAGTAAGCGCTACATTCTTTCATAGTTCTACTTTGGATATCATTTAAACTTGACGAATATGTGCTCGGATGTATTTACTTCACACGCTGTTGCCTGTTCAGTGACTGATGATTGCAGAAACTGAAAATAACTTTACAGCCACCAGCGTTATTAGTTCTGTATGTACCGTACCGAGTGATATGACACCGCGATACGGTATTTGTACAAAAATTATTCTTCTTAAACATCATAATAGTCCGATATGGAAAAGCTTTGCTTCTCTTCGATCCAGCCATCACAAACAAATAATGTCAGGGTTAAGTTAGGTTAGGTTAGGTTAGGTTTGGCAATACCTCAGGTTAACAAATGTGGCCGTTTCTTGGTGTGTTACGGCGCTACCTCGCTAGCGCGGAAAACGACAAACAAGTAATAAATATACGTGTGTGTGTGTGTGTGCTAATGACACACACACACTCCTGCATACATTTCTTAAATGACAATTATTTGTAAACAACGCAAAGTGAGAGGCACTTGTAAATATCTCGAACGTAAGACAAGAATCATAATCTTTTAACTCTCGAGAAATGACCTTGGATAACAGAGATGGGTGTGTGCAGATTTTCCTTTTTTTTTCCTTTTCCACTTACACAGCAGCTCTTCCAGCCACCCGATCCCCCCCCCCCCTCAACCTCACTCGGTCCCTCCCACCCGACCCCTGAAATCAGGGCCGATACTCCACCCCACCCCACCCCCGGCAACCCACCTCCACCCAACAAGAGATTCAACAAACAACGCCTGAAATATTCTCGGGGGAATTACTTTCTTTTTCATTCCGCGCTGGCTAAGCCATTTAACCGGTGAAGCATTTTGGATTGCAGTTAATTGGAGACGCCAGCTCGAAACCCACCCCTACCCCAACCTCCCCCCGCGAGACTTGGCCCGAACAAGGCATATGCTATGTGATTTTTTCCTTTCTTTTTTTTTGGGGGGTGGTGTGGTGTATCGGCGAAATACTAGCGTTCTAAAGGCGCTTGGGAGAATTATTCAACTCCAGGGCCTCGAGAGCGCGGCTTCGAGTCTCCCTCCTCTCCTCTCTCTCTCTCTCTCTCCTACCACCGCCGTAGGGTTTATCTAAGGATGTCGTTATCTTGTTTTGTCCGGAGGCAGAACCATTTTGGGTCGTGAGCGAGGTGGTGTGTTAATCCTTTAAGCACGGCCGTAGGATTCAAGAGCCCGACGGTACGATCCTCGGGCACGACGGTACGATCCTCGGGCACGACGGTACGGTCCTCGGGCACGACGGTACGGTCCTCGGGCACGACGGTACGGTCCTCGGGCACAACGGTACGGTCCTCGGGCACGACGGTACGATCCTCGGGCACGACGGTACGATCCTCGGGCACGACGGTACGATCCTCGGGCACGACGGTACGATCCTCGGGCACAACGGTACGATCCTCGGGCACGACGGTGCCACCCTTACTTATGATGGTCTGCCCTTTGATCTATGCCTTAAGGGTTAGGTTTAAAGGCCGGACTATAATACCCAACTGAAGGACCGTCAATGGAGTTAACTAATGACGCTAATCAGTGACGCTAATCTTGCTGCAAAATGCCCATCAGTAAATACAAATTAGCGTAACTAAACGTCCTTATTATCAGTGCGATTAAACAACAATATTTTCTGTGAGGTTACATCGCTGAAAAGAAAGAATAAAAAAAAAAAAAACGTTGAAAAAGACGGTATCTGTATCGCTGCCCCCGGTACCCCGCGCAGTAACTCTGACGTCGGCCGCGGGCGGCGCCACCATCTGACCCGCGCCTTCAGTAGGAGGGTGGGGGAAGTAGTCCCCCACCCCCTCCCCCCACCCCCTCCACCACCACCACTCTCCGTGAAAATACAACCCATCCCTTCCCTTCCATCTTGCCTCTTCCTTAAGAAAAAGGAAAAAAAAAAAAAAGACCCGCTCAGTGTTACCCGGTTAATTAAACTAAGATAGAAAAAAAGAAAAAGAAAACCCTCCGCTGCGTGGATATTAATCGCCCCACAATAGCAATAAGCCCCAGGAGAAACTCCGATACTTCCATAACCGTGAGGATGGAAACGGATAATTCCAGCGGCACCCGGATATCTCTCGGGCGGCGATAAGATAAAACCTCGAATGTACTCAACATGAAGCCCGGGGTGGGGGGTGGGGGGGGGAGTTAGCGGCGCAGGAGGGGGATGGAAGGGGAGGGGAGAGGATGGGGAGGAGGGTACGAGTCGCTGGTGGGGGAGGGGGAAGAGGAGGGGAGGGGGAAGAGGAGGGGAAGGAGAGGGGAGGGAAGGAGGGAGGGAGAGGGGGAGTGTAGTGGTGAAAACGTCTCTGGAGGCCACTCTTCGAGAATATCAAAGTTTTGTAAGAATTTAGGATTATCTCGTGCATTAATTACTAGCATTAAGTTTGCGACATAAATTAGGCTTGTTGGGCAGAGAGGCGCTATCAGGTCCCCCGGGCATCGTCATATCGAATAATTAGAACGACGGATGTTGGACAGGGAATTGTGGGTAATATTTTTTGAGGCGGGGGTCGACTCGGCGCGGGAGATATTCGCAAGGGCGTCTTGTACGTTTTGGCGATTTGGGCGCGAACGCGCATAATCCTCGCTGAATATTATAACGGAGAAACACACACACACACACACACACAGAGAGAGAGAGGAGAGAGAGAGAGAGGAGACAATTTGCAACCATACGACTGTATTACTGCGGAAGGACGTGTGACGTATCCTTAGAAGCGGACGAGTGTAAAAGACGGTCGCTCTTGCCTCTTTTTCGGGAGTCACATAAATACGTCTGTGAATTTCAAAGCTTCGCTCTTTGATTTACATTTTTTCTTTTTACGATGCAAGAACTATAAGTTACATTTCTTACTTTTCTTGGTCTGCGTGTTGGGAGAAATGGCGTGTAAATACAGACAACATTTATCACGTCTGCACCAAAAGTCATCTTCGTTGGTGATGCCGAAGGAAGGAGGAGGAGGAGATCTTGGATGTGCTAAGGCTAGGAGGACTGTACTTAATAATGAGGCTGTTAAACATTCCAACATTGCTAGCAGAGCTCTTTGTGTGTGTGTGTGTCACATTCATAATTACCCACGACCTCTTTCTAAGAGAAAATCCTGATTTTATCTCTTACCAGTTGCTCCCGCAGCCCAAGGATGCGCTCCTTCCAGCAGCAGGGAAGTGTGGACTCCTTTGGAGTGAAAAAAGTTCTTTGTCGAGACTGTATACTCCGTATGTAGTCCCCTTGAACATAACGGTACGCCCTCTGAGCACGGCGAAATGACCCTTGGTTATAGTGACGTGACCTTTTTGACCCGACCTTTAAGGGTCAAGTCAAAGGTCACCCCAATATACGTAGTGGTCAGGTCATAGTGGGTTAAGGGTAGTGCCGTCTCTGCTTAGTCGAGGGGTCGTACCGCCGTGTGTTAAGGTCGCTTCCACTGACCTTGGAATTCTCCTTTTTCAAGAATTTACATAATTTACGTACGGAAAGAAACTTGTTTCAGAAAAAGTTTTTTCTATCTCTCTCTCTCTCTCTTCGAACTTTGCCTTAAGCGTTAGGCTATATATATGGGTCAGCAGCATTGAGAAAAATGAACTGTGATTCAACTGTTATGGAGGACTAGCACCGGAGACAACAGACTCACTATCTATGTGTTTTTGGAGGTGTGCCAGAAACATTTGACTCACTATCCATGTCTTTTTTTGGAGGAGTTGTACAGGGGACAGCTAAGTTACCCTCCATGTGTTTTTAGAGGAGTTTTTCAGGGAACAACTGACTCACTTCCCACGTGTTTTGGAGAGGTGCACCAAAAAAAAAACGACTTCCTATCCACATGTTTTGGAGGAGGTGTACCGAAAGCACCGAGTCACTATTATGATACAGGCGAGGTAGCGATTTGACGAAGATAGTGACCAGAAACGATGTCATGGTTCAGTTACCTTTCGGTATCCATCAAGGTAGGAGAAAATCACAGTTTCTCTCTAACATCATCACTAACTTCAAGAGAAGAAGAGGAATTGACCATTTGGGATTAAATATATGAAAGAACGTCTTCTATATTAGCCGTAAAAGTCAAAAAATAAAATAAAAAATAGAAAAGATACGAACGACACTTCCATCAGTACCACCTAATACGAAAAAAAAAATGGTCAGTCTTTCCCATTGCATTTTCTTTCCCGATACGGCAAGAGTTGCCGAAAACGTCATCTTCCAAACAAGAGAAAGGAGTCGACGCGTCGGGGTCCATTGCGACCGGCGCGGGAAACCGCCAAAACGCCCACAGCGTCGAGTTTTTTCATTAAGCACAGAGACATAAATCACCCTCCCTCGGCATCACATGGGACTGGAATCATCTTAATAAGGAATAATTAGTCCGAATTAAGTATGCCGGAGGCGGCCATATACCCCCCGCTAATTATCATCTCCGCGGCTGATAAAGAGAATTATTTTGTTCTTGTCTCTCTCGCATCGGCGGCAGAAATGACGTACTCCCGAGTGCCGTTTTTGTTTTTTATGCGACACGTCTTCGTCAGGAGGTCTTTTGCTTGTTTCATGGGTCGTCCTCACTGCAGTTCCTCGGTGAGTATGGACTTCCACGCGATAAGACTGCGACACCAGTTAATATATAATGTTACTAAAGTCTGGACGAGACGATGAAATATAAAAAAGAAAATGAAGTATCTATATTGCTAAACTTCAGCGACTCTATATCACAAGGCTGCGCTAGCTACTATGATGTACGACTGAATTACTTACGGATCAGGATCTCTATAAATGATTATGGCTATAGACGTTTTCGCATACACCAGGAAAATCTATTTTTCCTCAATCGTACAAGAGGAAGACATGCATGCAAGCATTTATGTATATGGCATACTTTCATTCATCTATTCATTTGTGTATCTCTTCGACCCTATGTTACGATAGGCTCAGGTCACAACTGTAAGTCCTCGCTTAAAGAAATCTTTGTAAAAAACACACAGACCAAAGATGGTGAAGGGGAACAATAAATGCGAGTAGGATCAACTGTATAATAAGGTAAAATGAGGGCGATATGTTTACGTTGTAGTTAAGGATATGCATAATGTAAGGATACCCATACACCGCTGAGGGCCAGGTACTATTACATTTAGTCCACTGAAAGCAAAGTACTGTAATATCTAGTCCAATAAAGAAAACATACTGAACTTGTCACTTGCGTCCAACTCCCCTACCATTTGCCGACCGAACCATAGACAACTGCACATGTAACTTTTTTCTCAACTCGGGTCAGTGAAAGTACGAGATAAATGCCTGGACGTATGATTATCCGCTTACGCAACCGTATAGACAATGACACAGCAAAGGAGTTGTACAGCCTTGTGGTTGTATGGCAGTATAAACCTCGGAATGGTTGGAGTCTACTCCTGTCATGAAGGCCAGTAAAAGAAACATGTCCTGAAGATTAGGGACCGTTAAAAAGGGAATGTCGTAACATTACCCCGTTCATAATGGATGATGAAGCGTGTGCTTTCATATTCACATTTATGCAACAAATCTCAGGGCTTGTCCACGCCTTTTCCATGCCAATCAAAGGTCCTTTTCAAACACCATGCCACTCAAGGATTTATATCCAGAAAACCTTATACTCCTGTACGAAAATTTATCACGAACGTCTACTTTATATATAATGGCATAACCCCTTGGACTCTGACCCCACCATTATAGGACGGGCCACCAGAGGTCATGGTGTCATACCCAGGAATCATACGGTCCAGGTTAAAGGGTTGAGACACACACACACACACACGAGACCAGCCCCGAGGGGAGGATAAAACACCTGGGTTAGGTGTAGGCTGACTGCCATGCCCAGGATTCGAACCCATGCTAGGTCCAACCTTAGGTTGGCCCGTGTTGACTCGTTATTAGTAAACCTAACGACTATACAACGGAGGCCCGCATACGTGTGTGTGTATGTGAGGCAAAGACATGCTGAATACACTGGGTTGAGATGAGGCAACACAGGAGGGCAAACCTTTCCTCCCCTCTGGAAGATACGAACAGAGATACGCACACCAATCGAGTCACCTGACCCTCCTGAGGACCTTGTGCTGTACATCCGTCCACGGGGGACCCGTAGGGATCCTTCCCACTGCTAACGTGTGGCCCCGAAACAAATAAACAAAACGCCATTTTCGCCCGCCGCAAGAGATCCCTCGTCCCCTGGGTTGTGGTCCAGCACCACAATGGCACTGAGCTCATCCGAACTCGTGCAGACCCCGTCACAAGAACAGCTTCCTCCCGATCACTCTGAATTCGTCAGAAGACTGTGGGCTGTTTTAATCCACCCCCCCCCCCCACCCTATATAAACAGCTCCACTTGTTAAGAAGGTGAGTAATTTCTTTGTATATTCTCAGCCTCTAATTGATATGCAATAAACCATTAAAATCAAAATCATCCTTATTATCGTTTTTATCATTATCATCAGTCATTATCATTACTATTATCATTACTGATATTGTTATTATTATCATTATCATTACGTTCTGTGGTCTAGTGACCAGTGGCAACAACAGTCGCATGTTTCCACAAGCAGTTGAGGAGAATTTACGAGACAGGATGTTTTGAAACACACTAGTCCACTGTATATGATTGTAATGCACACGAATCTATATATATATATATATATATATATATATATATATATATATATATATATATACATATATATATATATATATATATATATATATATATATATATATATATATATATATGCATACATATATACCAATAGCTTATGAAGGACAATATGCCTTACTTTACCGTACCGCAAGTCAAACAAAATACGTACTAAAATTAACCGCAAGCATAAAACTGTGCTTATCATACGACTAATGCTTGGAACGACAATATTTACCAAATGCCTTACTACTAACACAGTTGGGTTAAGATATACGGTAGTTCTCAATACTTAAACACAGTTAAAGACACTCGATGCAGTCACTCTGGGTAACTTCACTTAATATGGGAGATTATAAAGCCACAGTTTTGCCCCCAGATTAGTTACGTAACATGGTTTTATATCAACAAGTGTAAAAAAATAAAAGACGAATTAGAACAATACATTACGTAAAACTTCACTCATCAATGTTGGGGAAACTTTCGCTGGACTAGTCTCCGGAAAGTTTTTCCAGCCACAGTTATATTCATATGTACTCACGACACTTGCCAGATGCCTCTGGTATTATTGAACAAGGGTACCTAGTGACAGCACTATGATCCCGATTCCTCTATCAAGGAATGGAGTATTGAAAACTGAAACTGAAAGTTTAGTTTCACTAGCTAAGGTATAGAACGTTCCACTTGGCTTATGTGTATATATATATATATATATATATATATATATATATATATATATATATATATCTTTACTAGCCATAACGATATATTTCACTCATGTATACTGTATGGGGTATATTTCAAAATTTATGATAAATTTCTCTATGTCTGTGACAGGTATCACTAATAACGTTTATGACAAGTTTCACTAATACTCTGAGTGGTGAGTTGCTGTCTCCAGTGGCCATGTGCATGTCAGGCTGATCTCAAGTTACGTGTGCAGTACGTTTCACTAACGTCCAAATTAGGTTTCCCCATATCCACGGGTGAAGCGAGTGTCACAGGCCCAAGTTTCACCAAGTTTCGCCGGTCAAGTGCATTGAAGGTTTCACTAAAGTTCTTCAGACAGGTGTGCTTCACCGGCATAGTATATTTAGTGTGTGTGTGTGTGTGTGTGTGTGTGTTGCAAAAAGGTCGTATCCTCACGAGTTCAAAGGGTTAAAGCTATTTCCCGGAAATGCCATATTTGAACGTTTGCCAGAATTAGAAATACATAAAATAATAATGACGTCTTAAAAAATGTGACTCGATTCCAATTCGTGTGTGGGCAATGATAAATAATAATAATAATAATAATGATAATTAGATAAAATTAATTAAACAACTTTCAATAATTCTAAACAGACTCAATAACCTAAGTGGCAGTATTGCCGCGAACAAACAACAGTTCAAAGAACAAACTAAAACGTGACTGGTCTGAGCACGCCAGTCAGTCATCACGTTGTGTGTCTCCATTTCCATCAGCTTTGCCGCTGGTGACGACACTGTACGGGGAAAACTGTCACTAGGCACGCCTTTTCCGGTCACTCCTTAATCTACTGTTCAAAAAATTGGACCTTCCAAATCTTTCGGACCCAACCATCTGTCCTGGCGTTATCTATGGGAAATGTTACTCAAATCCGAAGTTAATCCTGCTTGCAAAATAAAGGCGTTTCCGTATGATATCAGCCGTTACGTGTCAAAGCCCACGCCATTACACCGTCGCGTTAGATGGATGGCACCTTCGTTCTCACGGATCGTGCGTCGTGTTCAAATACCGTGACGTCGCGCTCGGGGAATCGCATCGTCCTGCTCAAGGGTTGTACCGTCGTGTTCCAAGTATCGTCCTGTCGTGCTCAAATACGATAAGTACCAATACTATAATTCTAAACACCCAAGAACATCATCTAACTCAGGGCCTCTCTGGTATAAAACATATATTTCTACATCTCGATAATAAGACAATCACTCGACGCAGTGTAGCTGCCTACATGAGGACAGCTTAAAAATGCGCCATCCAAGTTCTTGTTCCTTTCAGTGCTGGGTGGAGTGAGGGATGGAAGTGGTTCGTCATGGATACAATTGCAACGCCGAAAAACAAATATATGGCTTTCACTCAAGTTTACCTGCATAGAAGCATTACTATTCTTCCAACACTGATACAGTTAAACGAGTGCATTTCAATTCAGAAGGTTTCACGTCTGGTGGTGTTGCCGGACTCTGCCTGCTGGAGGTTGCACCGCGTGAGATAAGTCCCCTTTGGCGAGGCAGTATAACTGGGAGAATAGTCTCGTCAAGTCAAAGAACCTCTCACTTCAAAGGGGTCCACACTTCCCTATCACCAGAAGCAGTGCTGCCTTAGGCTGTAGGAGCCTTTAGAAAGGTCCTGGGTAACACCAAGGACTCTTTCGTAGAAACTGGTCCTGTGGTAATTATAAATCTATTTAATACAACACTGGTGGAAGGCACCGGAGCTCGCTGACAGAATGTTCATTCAACTTCCCCGGTATATCCAAGACTAGTCCCACATACTCTTAAGTCTTTCTTTAAACACAAATTATGTGACTCTAACCTAACATGACCTAACGTAGGAGTGGCAGCGTAAAGTAAGACTTGGTCACCTGTGTTACAAGTCTGGAACCAGGCGAGTTGGATGCATTCGAGGCAGTTACGATACACAACAACCTGGACTATGTCCATAAATTGTCCTCTCCTATCTTCCGTTACAATTCGACTGATACTTAGTGGTTATCAGATCAACCTAATCAAACAGTGGGATCAGAAAGCTTTGTGCAGATCACTGGGGGAACCGTACCAATTCCCTAACCCGGCTATCATGTGGGACTAATTCATTTCACATTTGAAGTACTAAGGTTTCACAGTGCGGTCGTTCGATCCTCACACATAGGCTGTAACGGCTTTCTTGGGGTCATGATAATGCTGTCCCCAGACCACGATCGCCCATGACACCTACTATTTGCAGCCGTATAACATATCCAACATCTTCATCTTATTTCAGGCTCGTGATATTTATCACCAATGAAAAGATGGGAGACCAATAATCCGGGTGACAATCAAATAAGACAATACTGGGTTTGGGTCGAAACTGACCTGGAGATGAGAGACCTGACCAGGTGGCGTCTGCAGGTGTTAACGCTGGCTGCCCGAATCTGGCGTCGCCTTGGGCCAGGTGTGAGCACCTTCAAGATCAGCGGGGTCCCCCCAAGGACGACCTGGAGACAAGACTCTGTCAGAGCACAAATCGGCGACGGGGGAGGAGGAGGAGGAGGAGGAGCTGTATCGTTGACTTATGACGGCGAAGCAGATGCTCAAAGACAGTCTCCCGCACAGGAGTAGCGATCATCGGACTTCCGTTCTTTTATGAGCGATGTGATGTCATCGACAGTGATATAACCTCAAGCTCATCCTGTCCCAACGTCACGCTGCTGCAAACCTCCTCCTGCAGCAGCTGCGAGGTCTGCTCCCGACGTTTTCCGGACATGATACTGTGAGGTTCAAGCCTCATGACCCGCGAGGAGGGTCCCTGGGGTGTGTGCGAACCTTCGTCGGCTGTTTTCTACCTGCCGCGACCCTCCCTCCCCGCACCAACCTTTGCTATTTTCACTTCGGTCCTTCGACAACGGGAATCGAGGTGGTGCTAATTGACAAATGCCACAAAGGGGGTTGGTTAGGTTCCTCGTACAGGACAAAAGACCTAGCTTACTCGAAGCACGTATAATGCGAGTCCGAGAGGTGCAACTGAACACGTCTCGAGCACAAAGTATTAGGCGGTTGTCTCTCTGGCAACAGACGTTCAAGGCAGTGCGCCATTCCACAGAAACCTGACGTCTTTATGTAGTTTACTGGCAGTACTCGATATTAGTTTAAATGAAAGGTTAAAACCCGTGTAGTCATCAAACCGTTTAAAGCCACGTTTAAAAACAATGAACACGCATGCACACACTCATCCAAAACTTTAAATAATAGTTGATGAAATTACACATCAGAGTATCTAAGAACGCAAAAATGTGAAGAGCAAAGAAATACACAATAACGATGGTAAAAAAAAAATAGTAATGATAAAGTCGACAGAAAAGTAACTTGAGGGTTTTGGGCGCAGCGAGAAAGAAACCCAAAGGCGACAGCCACTGGCGGGCAGGGCGCACAGAAAACCTTCGGTGAATAATATAATTTCACGGTGTAGAACCCAGCTGTCATGGGTTAAAGAAGAATAACAGGTGGAAGCCACAGAGAGTACTCCCTGGGGAGTATATGGAGAGGCGGTGTAAGATAAGGAGGGGATGTAGAAGGGGGTTAGGAGGAGATATGAAGAGGTGTGTATGAGAATAGGAAGAGGGTTACAGGGGAGTGTGTGTGTGTGTGTGTGTGTGTGTGTGTGTGTGTGTGTGTAGGAAGGTCGTACAGAGGGCGGTGCATAGCATAACGTGTGTAGGCAATGTGGCTGGGAGATGAGAGGAGAGAGAAATCGACACATTAAGTCGAGGACAGCAAGATGAGGTGTACTCCCCGTGTGGAAGGGTTAGAGTCGAGGAGGACAGGACGATCCCCTACAGCGATAAATAGAGGGGCTGGCAGAAGTCGTCCATACGTCTGCTACCCTGTGGGCACACTAGCAACCAGGAAGGTGTAAGAAAATGGGTCGAGTCTTCAGGTAGAGTTGCTTGTTTACTCCACCACTGATGCACCTGCTAATATCTATCATCATCATCTTATTTTCCTAGTCTTCAGGCAACCCACAGGGCCATTACATCCTACACATGGTGTGTGAATTCTGCCAGCTTTAAGGAATGATCCATTCGATAATTGCACGTTTCCTTCCAAAGCTAAGCGGTGGAATTGTTTGTATTCTTGTATTTTCCTCCTCACTCCCATAATAAGCGTTGTCTGTGTGTGTGTGTGTGTGTTCTGAGGGGATGGACGATATTTCAGTTCCTATTTTTTTCCTATAACAGTCCTCACCTTAATGAGGTCAACACTGCCCATAGGAAACAATTACTATATATCGACAAAAATCACCCACGCTCCAGATATGTATCAATACATTTTATAACACTGACTCGGCCAATAATAGCATCTACGCCTTAGCAAGAATTTGAAAAAAAAAAAAAAAAAAAGAAAACAAGATGGGGAGGGGGATCGAACCTTCCAAATGAAAACGGAGTCGTCGTTTGGCCGTGGCTTGAACTACTACCTTCACAGCACAACAAGTCGTAATGGCAGTTTTACCCACGATACACCGAGGAACCCCACCTGCCCCGGCTAGCTACAGTACAGTGACCGTGTAAGGGCGTGTGATAGCAAAGGTCTGTCATTGCATATTATTATAATACATGTCTCCTATATCACCATTCTCTCTCCCGGGCGCCATTGTCTACCCCGCGAGTCCCTGCGCGCGCAACTCAATTTACGACTTCACGCGCAGATGTTGGAAGTGTGCTGGTTGCCACGGCTCATCGGCAGCGGCCTTTGAGCAGGGTGAGCACATTTAGTGTTTCTAATGCTAGCAGTTACGTATTACCTTGTAATATATTTTCATATAAACACAGATTTAGATAATCAATTAACGGCTGCATTTCACACTACGAATTTAAGTACACAGTAATTTCGATAGGCACAAGGTTAAAGCTTTATGCGGTAAGCAACTGCTACCATCATGAATTTCTATTAAGAAACTGATAAAAAAAGAAGGATTTCCCAACCGGACCTGTTCAGTGACGAGAGGAATACCAGATTTTATTGGTAACTACAACGCGTAATACCAAATGTTACAATGAAATCGGGTGATAATTTTGTTTCAGAAGAAATACCCTTGCAACGTACCCGAGTAGTTAATTATCACGTTTGTATTACAGATGCTCTTTAATGTCGTCGGACATCAAGAAAAGAAAAGAAAAGAATTAAAGGTTAAGTCAACTGGGAATAAAAAAGTATTTTTGTGCTGTTATTGCCATACAATGTAACGATAAGGGAGTTGGCTGTCCGAGATTAATGTACCTTTTACTCCCATTGGTAAGTCAAGGGAAAGTACGAAACATTTGGCAACGTGAAAAGGCTTAGCGAAAGACTATAATTCCGGCATCGAGGTTACGCTAACGTCACTCCCTCTAGAGCATCAATTGCTCTGTGCACTTCCACCTCTATAATGATCTAATAACGCGGCAGCCAGCCCTCTATTTTGAACTCTGGAACAAGGTCTTCTTCCTGGAAAGAAAATTACTGCCGGGTCTTCGCATTATCTTTGAAAGAGAAAACGAGATTCCAACCAACAACTTGCAAACGAAGGTCGACATCAAAGCCTCAAACCTGAACTGTAAACACTGTAAACACTGCAAACACTAAAATCTAACAGCCAGTTGTTTTCCTTAAATTCTACAAATCAAACGCAACACCTTACAAACTCCTTCACTGGTGCTGTTTATCAATGTTACGTACAAAGTACTCAATATCTTCAGTTGCAAAGCAATGTGGGCAAAAATGAGAGCAATGGGGCGATAGTCGGAAGGGTTAAAGTGGTTTCCTTTCTTATGGATGGGCTGTACCAAGGCTTTCAAAAGGAGAAAAATTCCAGGGTTATTAGAAAGAGACCCAATAACCAAGACACCAGAAAGTACCGAATAGACCGGCTTTATCAGATTAAAAGTGAACTGTATATTGTTTACGTTGGACAAGAGGAGGAAAGGTTGAATTGCTGAAGTTAATGGAGATGCTTTTGATTAAAGACCAGAAATATTTGCCAGCAGAAGTCACATCAGTACACTACTGTTTTTATGAAGATATGCTTGACTTTACGAAGGACAGCTTTGCAGGTATTCCAAACAAGAGATGAATGTGGAGTGGGATTCAGAGGAGTGGAAGGTTTACATCTTTCACTGATGTGACAGACATCAAAGCTGGAGCGATCGTACCATGACTGAATGGAGAAACATCTTGATCGAGAAGGAATGTCAGACTCCATTCCAGCCAAAATTAACGCTATACGTTCAGCACAGCACGAGGCATCCTGGCCAGCGAGGTAGTACATGACCAAAGAAACGTCCTGATAGACCACGCACGAATGAACGATGACCTTTCATGGCACTGAGGGGTCCCAATACAACAAGGTCTGCTTAAAAAGTTCTTTGATGAAGATAAAAAGAATATCAAGAATAACGATGCGTTCCCGATAAATTGATGCGAGCCAATGAAGCAAGATGATTCAATTATATGTCATGTACCAGTTAAGACCTGGTAGCAAAATGGAATGTGTAGTCCTTGAAGCCCGTATTGGAACCATAGCTGTTTCTAAGTAAATGACTTGCCAGACGAAATCAAATCATAACCGAATAAGTTTGCATGTTGTACCAAAACTTCGAACGAAAAAGTACGGAGTAGAAAAGAATGCAACACCTTGCAAAGAGACCTGGACAAGATGCATCAGCGATATGACAAAAGCCTTATGAAATGTATAAGTGTAATAAAGATAAGAAAGGGTGAAAATATAGCAGACAACGACTACCATATTACTATAAAAAAAGATGGAGTTATAGGACCCAATTTGTGAGGATGGGGTGACCTATAGCTGACATCACACTAACTTGCCACCCTAAAAAAATTTTGGGAAAAAACGGACCGTGAGAGAAGCAGATCATATTCAGGTCGAGTCACCACTGCCCTCAAGAACACGGACAGCGCAATTTTCAAGAAGATATATACGACGTGTATTTGACCCAGGTCGGAATATGCTTCATCTCCTCACACGAAGGAACACACTGTGTTCTGGAGAAGGTCCAGTGCAATGCGACGAGGATGGTGCCAGGATTAAAAGAAATGAATTATGACGAGGAAAGGACAGCCCTCCCTTTTCCACGCTGGAGGTAAGGCGATAAGGGGAGACAAAATAACAACCTTCAAAATACCCAGAAGGTTTCGATGATGTTATAAAACAGTTCTTTGAGATCAGAAGAAATTGCAAGACCCTAGACAACAAATACAAAACAAGAAAAGTGATAGGACAGACTTGAGAATACATTTCCTCAGCGACAGGTCAGTGGGACCTGTAGATCAACAGAAGCGGAGGTAACCGAATTCGTGGACCGCCATGGAAGACTCGAAAACTTGTTTGATAGAACTGTAAGGTTGAAAGGTGGGGTCCACAAGCTTAAATAAAGCTTCCACCACAAACAGGAAATCATAAATCACACAGCAGCGCTCATACAAAAAAAAAAGAGGAAAAAATAGCATATATAAGAACACACACGCACACACACATAACCATTACACCTATACGTCGTAATATATATCAAACATACAAATTCTTCGCAATAACTAATACTCTGTACACAGTACAGCATGCGAACGACCACTTGATTTTTCAAACAGTCGCGTAACAATGTGTCGAACACCAACAGTCTACCACACATTACACCTTTATGTTACCCATTCCCTGAAGTTACTCCCGTACCATGACACAAGCTCACAGGACACACACTCGTCAGCGAGACGACAGCTTGCAAGCGGCCACACGGCTCGGAAAGCACGAACAGGCAATTAGGACGGATGTACACCACGACACATTTGTTTCAAACTTGTTCCTCCAGTGCTTCGTGCGTGCTTCATCCATGTTGTGTCAAGACCCAGTATGCGGTCGCGTTTTTGAGATACAGCCGGTCGAATGGAAAGACAGAAACACAAGTACGTGTTGAAAAGTAAGAATATTTCGAGGCGATTCGGTATACCCTTAATGCGAGCGAGTAATGGTTAACTTGCATTTTAAATCAGTGGATAACCTGCATATACCTTGTGATGGTTTCGGAGGTCTTCTACACCCCAACAGCTGGGACTTGAATCCTACCTTAAGTATACTTCATGATGATTTCGTAGGTCCTTTATTAACCCCCAGAGCAGGGTCTGTGGACCTTAGTTTACCTTAAGAATATTTTTTCATGGTTTTGGAGTTCATATAACCCCCAGAGGTGGGTCAGAGACCTTACCCTATCGGCAGTACACCTTGAGATGGCTTCGGAGGTCTTCACAACTGGTTTAAGACCTTACCTTACCTTATGCCTGCTTTATGATGGGTTCGAGAGTCTTCCACTCCACAGCACTGTCTGGGGCCTTACCTTACTTACGGTAGTTTTGGAGGTCTTGCAATGGTTTCTGAAGTCTTCTACCTCCACAGTTCGTCTGAGACCTAATACTACCTTACGTATACCTTACAATGGTTCAGGAGGTCTTCAACCACCACAGCTGGTCTGAAATCAAGCAATCGCGCTTCCTCCTACTAACCAACATACATTCAGTCTGTTTACTGACCAACGGTGATCCAGTTATTGAGTCGCTATTTGACTGATCCATCAGGTCTTCAGCGAATGCATACGATTCTTCTTCATTCCCAGGAAGAAAACTCATACGATGATGAGAGTATGCAGCAAAACAAAGTTATTAAATTCAGAGATTCTTCATATAGTAAGAAGAAAAAAAAAAGATCAGTATCTATTTCTACGTAGAGCTGCTTGTGAAAGAAATATCAATCACCTCTTAACATCTATCAGTGACATCGTTTGGGGATTAGTCTGTACTCAGACCTCTACAATATAATTTTGGGCATTCTAATTACCGATTCAATATACGTACAAAGAATGGCACGTAACAATATCTACATAATTATCAAACCTGTAGTCCCTCTCCTTAGTATAACAAAACACCACCACCAGCTTTATGTAGTCTAGGGAAAAATTATACCCTGGAACTGCCAACTTTGCATTATTCCATGTTTTTTAGGTTTCTGTTATTTCTTTGATACTTGGCTTTTTACCAATGAATATGATGTCAATTCATTGCGTTTTAGGTTAATTTTAGCATCAGTGAGAAACGTTCATGATTCGCCCTTAAAGGCGAAGTGAATGTGTCTCAAACCTTTGGCGTCAGATCAAATCTCTTAAAGCACAGTGCTACAATGCCATTCAATCGAAGTCTCGGTCATAATTCTACGGATTTATAATAAAGGATTTGGTAAAATGCATTATGTCCAGTGGTAAGGTATGGTATAAGTGTTTTCATTATTTTCATTTCCAAGAATTCATACTGATACATGTTTTCAAAATCATATAAATCAAAGAACGAAAAGGATAAAATATTTAGCATGCATTTGAAAAACATGCATCTATCTCCCAGAGTCTGACATCACATACTTAATGGCGTGATTTTTCCTCCATTTGTCATAGGATTTTTCCTCGAGATATTTCTCTTTGCTCTGGAGGATTAAAATTGGTTGTGTGAGGTCTAATTTTTCTCTCTACAATGATAACAATAGATTCCTTAAAGCTGTGGGTATTCTTACCTTCCAGTTCACGTAATTAAACAATACCTATATAGATTGATTATAGACTTACGGATCAACCTCTGCACTTCTAAAGGAAGCAGTAATTACCATATAAACCATTTTACGTCAGTAGAATCTGGCCTTTAAATCAATCCTTGGCCATAGGTTACTACACCCGAAATATACTGTGCACTGACAAATCGTGAGTACGAAAAAGTCTGAACTGGAGTCGTATATTGCGTGCAGACAAATCACCTTTGATGAGGCGGTAAGGCCACCACCGTTGACGGTTGCTTACGCTCGAAGAAAATGGGAACCTCGCAGCAAGTCTGCAAAGCCCGTGGGCCACCAGCCACAGATAACGGATCACAGTCCCTACTTGATGTGCTCGTTATTCGAAAGGTAGCAGATATGAGCAGCTATTACTTCCAATGAAAGCTATATTGGTGAACTATCTTCATCTAAAAGAGCTAGACTGCTCCCGACGGGGTTCCACATACTTTTCGTAGTTTTTATTTTTTTTTTCTTTATGTTGAAGGCTCCAGTCACGGACAAAAGTCCATATCAAGGCCGGGCCCTAACTGAAATATAGAGAGAATTGAGAAAGGG
>JAYMFT010393163.1:0-19522 GCA_038088735.1 Panulirus argus
ACACACACACATATATATATATATATATATATATATATATATATATATATATATATATATATATATATATATATTCGTATAACTAAAGCATTCCGTTAAGTTAGTTAAATAGGATCTATAACGAAACCGGTATTAATAATCGGATATGAATCTGTTTCCTCCAAGTAGATTAATGATTTTATCCCTGATTATAATGTTAATAGTTTACCACAAAAACGAAGTAAGAATGGTAGTACGGTAGTGCAGTCCCAGCTGTATATGCTGTCTTCTGTTTTTGATAACTGGTGTTACATCAGCAAGCATCCATGCGGTTGGAACTCTCAGTATTTGTAGCGATCTGTGGGATATTTTGTTGGCTGGAAATTTGTGCCTGAAAATACATTTTGTGTTGTGGTACATCTGAGGAGTGGTCGATAAGTAAACACAGTCGAAGGACGTGTTCAGCAAAAGAGTTAGTTTTATAAAGGGACATTTTCTTTAGATACCGGGGCCAGGCATGAGGACTGGCGGGGCTGAGTGTGACCTAGGAATTGACCTCCCTCTTTGCTGACCTCAGGGTAAGGCTGTGTGATACCTCCTCAGGGAGGGGACTCGTGGCAAATCATTCAGCTGAATGGAAAGTACTTTTTAAGACGGTAAGGGTGTAGAGCGCTGTGTTGAGGTAGCGGCCAGGACCTGGGTAAGACTGCGACCATTACATTCACTTCTTGTGTCCTGGAAGGGCTTGTTTCATTGAAGAATTTGAAAGGTCATCTCTGGGAGGATGCTTAGAGCTCTCCTGCTTCTCCAGGGTCTGTCCTGTAGTTGCATCTCACACGTGCGCGCGAACGGACGCAGGCATACAGACAAGCACGTCTTATTCCCACACACACATAAACACAGGCCAAGCCACCAGCGGCAGTAGGTTGGACGAGTTGGGTGGGAGCGGACGGCTGCCCAACCCCTTCTATTTGGGAGAATCATGTTGAACAGGGATGGTAGCGGTAAAACAGTGGAACATATGTAGTGTGTAAAGACGAATGGTGTAGGTTGTGTGTGGATGAGTTTGTCCATTGTGTATTTCTGGTGCTCTGTTAATATGCCTATGGGATATAGTCGTGTGTACAAGGAACGATGGTCTGCGTTGGTCGAGAGACTAGCGAAGCCGGGCGAATAGCTTCACATTGTTTATATGGGAGGATTCAGGGCCTCTGCGGCTCTGTGGTAACTAGGCATGTCCCCAGCGCCTCTCCTTTGTCCCCACCAGCTCACTTCTGTCTCCACCACCTCCCTGCTATCTCCAACATCTCCCCATCTTCCCACCACCTGCATACTGGCTCTACAACCTGCTCACTGTCTCCATCACTTCCTCGCTCTCTCCACCACCTCTCCACTGTCTCCATCACCTCCACACTGTCAGACAGCACGCAGTTACGTCACTCTTATCCAATAATCACGTGTAATTATTGATTTAGGAATTGCCTCTCCATTTTTTTTATGTTGAAAGCTCTAGTCACGGACAAAAGTCCACATCAAGGCCGGGCCTTAATTGAAATATAGAGAATTATGAAACGGAAAAAAAGAAGACCAAGGAAAGTATTAAAGAATTTTGGAGAAAGTGAAAGACCTGTCTCTTGAAATGAGCCAGGTCATAGTTATTGGAAAAGACATGAGAAGGTAGAGAGTTCCAAAGCTTCGACGTGTAGGGGAGAAAATAGGTATCAAAACGGCCCACCCTTGAGTTGCTGATGGCTACACAATAATCATTTCTGTGTAGGAAGTCGCCATACAAGATGAACTTTTTATGTTTAGTCTTAAAAGTCAGTCTTGCTGCTGCTGAGGGGGTCGTCCCGGCGTGACATATGTCATAGGGGCACCTTCGGCTAAGGCCTGGGGTGTAGAGCTTCACCCTCAGTAGGAAATAAGGCCCGAGAGTAGGAGCCTCGCCCCCAAGCAGGCAGTGAGACTGGGTCCTGAGGATCTCCACCCACACACGCAGACGTTCCCTGACACCACACATACTCACACACACAGGCTCCATGTCACTCGTCATGTCTCTGAGGTGAGTGATGAGCCTTGTTGACACTGTGACCAGTGTTAAGAAGAGTCAACAGAGGCAGGGACTGACCCCTCCCGCCTCAGTGGACCAGAAGGAAGACGGGATGAATCAGTGATCCCGTCGTCCCGTGAGTCCCACGGTGGACACAGTGAGTCAGACGGGCGAGGGACGTATCTCGGCTTCTGCCGTGGGAAAGGAGCTATCTGGAGCAATTCCTCGGGTCACCACCCCAATTATCATGGCTCGCACATTAAGTGAAGCACCTCACGAGATCGACTCCCACGCCAGAGCCCGCGACTGCCGTGGGTGCTCGACCCAGCAACACTGGGTTTGCTTCGCTACCCGTCCCACACCCCGAATACAGGTGATCCAGTATCGGGGGGAAGTTGCCATCATCGGCTCAGACGCGTGACTTGGAAGTCTTCATGATAGTCATAGACCCCATATGGGCACTCCCTGGCCAAGACTGTCCTCTTCCATCGTACCATCACCATCTTGTGACCACAGCACTCCCCTACGCCCTAGTATAAGCATGACAGACGGCCTCAAGAACACTGGGAACTACTGGTGTTACAGGCGGGGCATAAGTCACCCAGAACATATAATCTGAATCTATTAACGCTGGTTGTATGACTACCATGTGCTGTGCGCGGCTGACCATGGGAGGCGGGCCGTTGGATGGCGGTGTTTGATGGGCTGGTGACCGCCTCCCATCCGCTCACCAGCCTCCTCCCCGCCACACTCGCCGCCCAGGCCTAAGGTCTGTTTGTCAGAGGGCCCACATCACCAGCCCCGCTACACTCCCCTTAAGGATGTGGAAGGCCTGGTAGAGGGTCTAGGGGTTCATCAGGCCTGCTTCACCCACAAGAACGTGGCAGGCTTGGCAGGGGGTAGCCAGCCCTGCTACGCACCCCAAGGACGTTGTAGGCCTGACAGGGGGTCATCACTCTTGCTACGCACTCCAAGGACGTGGCAGGCCTGGCAGGGGGTCGCCGGCCTTGCTACGCACCCCAAGGACATGGCAGGCCTGGCAGGGGGTCATCAGTCCTGCTACGCACCCCAAGGACGTGGCAAACCCGGCAGGGGGTCATCAACCTTGCCACACACACCAAGGCCCTGGCAGGGGGCGCACGTCACCTCCTCAGCTGGGGCAGTCAAACATGACCTCATCATTAAGCGTTCTTCAACATTCAACATGTGCAAGAGACCTTGCCCTCACGGCTCCAGAAAATGTAAAGATAGATTCAGAGGAGAAATGAAAGTCGTCTACGTTTTAGACTTTTGGTACATTTCCTGAGACAACGGCACCGCGTCACACTGACGTGCGTGAAAGCTCTTGTAATTAATTGAATGATTAGGAGAGGATGGTTTTGGAGAAATTCCAAAGCATATTAAAACGCGATCTTCATGGAAGCAGAAGTGAGTGTGGGGGAAAAAAATAATGATTTTAAATGGAAAATAACATAAGGATGTATGAGTTGGGTGCGTAACATTATTCTCGAGACGCAGTGACAGATAGGAAACATGCGCACTTGCTGCCACTCCGGGTTCAAAGGGGCGTCACGGAGGCATTGATTGCATTTCAAGATGGTGTCAGTAGCCCGCGTGCGAGGGGCAGGACTGTCCCGCCTTTTGGACTTATTCTCTAAAATGTCACCGACATCGTGAACCTTGAGACTTGTTCATCATTGAGCCAGCGAGATGAGGGGGGAAGTGGGGAGGGTATGGGGAGAGAACGACCTCACTTGAAAGTAAAGCTGATCATATTTACGTCCAGGATTTGGCCTGTGGTAAAGTTTACTTCTCAGGCATTTCTGATGCAAGTGTCATAAGTATGTGGTTTAAGAGACCCAGTTGTTTTTGTGTATAGTGAGGCACTGGCTCTCTCACAGGCAACCAGAGGGGCCCTGACGTCTTTTACCCTCCTCTTAGTTCCTGTTCGTATGACTTCTCGTTCACAGTTTTAAGCATAGCATAACTGTCGCCTTCGTCAAGAGGAGGTGTGTGGTAGGCACGTGCAGCGGTGGGAGGTGTATTGCACGTCACTGCTCGTGGAGAGCGACGCAGGACGAGGCTGTTCTCGTCCCCTGATGCTGCATGCATCAACCTCTGGGAGGCGTGGGTCAGCTGAGGGCAGACGCTGCATCACAGACACGGGCACACCTTCGTCAGCCCACTGCAGCAGGTGACCTGAGCCTTTGTTCGCGACGGTAGTGCCCTTGGCTGTGATGGCCCTTTTGGCCTATGGGATCGGGTCAATGGCCGGATCATTGTACTCAAGGCTCGTACCATCGTGCTCAAAGGATTGTACCGTCGTGTCCAAGGATAGTACCGTCATGCTTAAGGATAGTACCGTCGTGCTCAAGAATCGTACCGTCGTTGAGCAGCGTTTAGAGGACCAGTGATTATCCTTACAATTAATCTCCTGATTCCAGCCACTTCGAGTTCATCGCCGTCGTGCCGTCGTAAGGAGGATCCGTCGACAGACTTGCTCCTGACGAGACCAGCAGCTTCGTCTGTCTTTCCCTCCACCTTCAAGGTGGGCATTACACCGTGGGGTGTGGGGGTGTCACCCGGCGTGCACGCCTGCACCAATCGTGGAGCGCTTGCCATGACGAGGCGGTCCGTCTGCTGTGTACATATTTGCACAGAAGGCAAGGAATTCATTACCTGGAGGAATTACGTCCGCTACCTGTGTCTTCCTTGTGCCCCTTGCCAGGACCTGCTAAATGTACATCTCTCTCTCTCTCTCTCTTCGTCGTCAGCACATTATCATGCCGGTCACGTCATCTGCACCAGTCTTAGATTTTTTTGAAACGATAGTCTAGAATATTAACAGATTCTCGCGGCAGAATTTTGGGGAGAGTGGTGCTAGTGGTAGTGGCGGTGGTGTGAGGATGACTGGCTCGACCTCCTGCACTCATGTTTTCGCTGCGTCAGAGCCCGAAGCCACTTCGTCTCCTCCATGGTGCATGCAGCCTGTGGCGTGACACAGGCCACGACCACTCTCTTGAGCGAGCCGTCAACCCCGTAGCCCTGCTGCAGGCAGGGCGTCCACCGCCTGACCAAATAGTCTGACACACCACTTGGCAGGTGAATGGACAGCTGTACTTAAAGAACATACCCTACCCTAGCCCCATGCCACACACAACATGAATACTAAAGTACATAACACAACCCGACTCTGGGAACGATGCGTATGTAGGTTTATCCCTATACATGTGTCCATTTCGACCATATATATACTCCATACATCATAACTGGGTGATTGGACATGAACTGGTCGAGTGTTTTAAGATCTGCGTCCAGATTTTAAGGTCAAACAAGGTACGGGGCCAGAAGACAAGGTCACGCTCGGCCTAGGGTAAGAGATGAGGGGGGCCATACCTAGGGACGGAGCGAGAAGTCAAGGTCACATTGTCTTGTGTCCTGAATACACAGTGTCTGAAGACTAGTACAGTGTAAGTAGACTTAACTTATACCACAGGCACCACATAGAGACTCCTACGTCTGGTTAAGGTTTTGGGAAGTCTGGGGTCAAAGTTCAAGGTCATGTGTACTGAACTGCAGCTATAACTGATTCCCTTCCCTGCCCAGTATCTACGCCAAACCCTGTTGAATGGAAGTTGACCATAATTGCGTCACAGATACAAGAAAGTTGTATGCTAGATTGAGAGTTGGATGGGGGTCAGATGTCATAGTTATATCGTTCATAAAAAGGTATTATACTGGCTTTACCACACTACACTACATGGCTAGAGGCTATAGTGCACATAAACACCACTTGTTCCAGCCCGGGATCCTACGTCCGCGCATCGGGCTGGAAGGCGAACGCTCTACCGACCATGTTACGGTGGTGGGGACGACCACAAACGCATCTGATGCGTTAATATAAAATATTCTCACCAGGTCGTCTCTCCCTGTGTCTGGTCAAAGGTACGTCCATTGGTGTGGGGGAATAACGCTGGTCACACAGGTCCACCTGTGACTGGTGAGGTGTGTGCAGCCGTGTTACTCCAGTCTTGTGGTGAACTGTCACACACGAAGAGCCAATATTAAGGTTGATTTGGACAGATATAACACAGAGATGGTAACACGTGTGTCAGTGACAGGTGTGACGCACGTGGATGGTAACACAGCGTGTGTCAGTGACAGGTGTGACGCACGTGGATGGTAACACAGTGTATGTCAGTGACAGGTGTGACGCACGCGGATGGTAACACAGCGTGTGTCAGTGACAGGTGTGACGCACGCGGATGGTAACACAGCGTGTGTCAGTGACAGGTGTAACGCACCTCGATGGTAACACAGTGTGTGTCAGTGACAGGTGTGACACAGAGATTTTAACACTGTGTGTCATTGACATGTATAACACACAGATGATAATCACAGTGTGTGTTAATGACGGACATGACACGCAGATTAAGCTTCTGTCCGTTCGAAAAAGCCGCGCTGGAGACTGTTAGACCTGAATGAATCTTGAGATTTTAGCCACAATTTCCCTCAGCCGCCTACGCCAACGCCCACGCCCACGCCCGCTGCCCCTGGTTCTGTCATCAGAACCTTCATCAAATATGATGAGGGATAATAATGGCGAACTGCCGGATCCATCACTGTCACAGTTGGGGGAGTCGTGCCGCCCCCAACTGCTGCCTGGCATCGGGGAGGGTGGGGGAGTGCTCTCTGCCTCCTCCACCCGTACCCCACCACATGGGGCAGGAGTTGTTATCTTGCGGCAAAGTTGGTGATACAGTGCCAGCAGGCTTGGTGTCTTGATACAAGCAGTGGAGGGAGGGGAGGGCGGCAAGGAGCAAGTGGAGGGAGGGAAGCAGTCAGTGGTGGGGTGAGGATGGAGGAGCCACTGTCACGACACCACCACTATGCCTCCATCGCCACCAGTATATCATGGAACGACCACACGGCTTGTTACTGAATACTGTTAATCATCTAATTACAATACTTCCTTCTTGATTAATCATGAAGGGTCGCGATGGAGTATATTCTCAGACATTCTTGGGCTATTTCATTCCTCACGTCACCCCCTCACCAGCCCCTCAACGTCACCAGCGGTGCACCAGCCTCCGTCAGTTGTCGTCAGGTGAGCACGTCGTGTGGGGGTCGAGTCAGGTGACGCAGAGTGTAGGAGTGGCGGTGAAATGACAACGTAACCCACAGTACATTGATGTACTTCTTTCTGAATATATATAGATATGATAGATATTGAATGCTATATAATGTGGTACAAATATAAATAAGAAAGGGATAAGTGAGACCAGTGAATGATTTTACTTGTTTCAGAAGCTATTAGTGAAATTATTAGATATAGTATGTTATATTCATATTGGTGTGGATGAGCAGGTGAGTAGGGGAGGCCTCACTTGTCGTCTGCCTAGGTGAACCGGTACAGGGGCAGTAGCAAGGTGACTGCCCCTACCCCTGGGGCCTTGTCCCCTTGCATCACCACCTCCTCGCTGCTCACCTGGCACCTGCGCAGCAGGATAGGTCGGGTTACCTTGCCGTAGCGGAGTCCACCTCACCCCTGCTCCTTCCATGTTGTGGCGTCATTTTTCGACGCACGTCACCCACACGTCCTGATCCTGGGCCTGCCGGGTCCCGTGGTGTTAAAAAAACACCTCGTCTCCCACACAGCTCTAGTAAAGCATTACACGTGAAAAAAAAATTGGTTGATAATCATCCGAGACACAAGAAGGTTAACACAGCTCACTTGATATCATCCGACATTTCGAATAGCTTATCATGCTGCAGGAAAGGAGCCCAGGACTTTGCGATGTTTGACCTGACCTTCAGGATTCGTCCCTGCCCTTAAACTGTTGTCCAATTGGAAGGTCACCGCCGCTTCAAGTGGCTTGATTGAACCACTTAAAAGAACCGTGACTCAACCCCTCATCACGCCCGATGCCTCACCTTGGGCTTCTGACGCACCGATCTCTCTGGCGTTCGAGTGACGTGCGTCGTCTAAAACGTCTATCTACCCCGGCCAACGTACGGAGTAGATTGCTATCTATGTGACGTATTACCGACGTCGTGTTACAGCCAATGGGTATATAATCTTCTGACCCCCGCCCGACCTGAACTGTATACGCTAGGTCAAAGGTCAGATGCGTATCCTGCAGGAGCTGGGGGAGTTAAATGACAGACTGCCAGACATCCTCTCAGACCACTGCCCCGCCAGTCATAAGCAAACGCGTGGATGAAATTATTCATAGAATAATAAAAATTGATTTTCATTTTTTACTTTTCGACTGAGATGGTGCTAAAGACGTATGTTAATTAGCTCACCCCTTCATCAGTGCTTATAATGTGAAGTACATATGTACCTGGAGGCCTCTCTACATATAGCTGATATGTACGATCCTTGGGTCTATGTGGCCCTCATATGTACAATGATGCACAGGGATAGTCTGCTATGATAGTAGGTGTTGAGTGGAACAAGGACACACGTCATACAGAGGTTGGTGACCAAGGAGAGATACGCTTAGAGACTCGACCCCGGCCATGTATGGAGCGACGCCATTGTCTGTATGGCCAGCCATGTGAAGCACCCCAAGTGCCTCCCTCCAATCCCGGGCCACGGGCCTGCCTACCCCCCGCTCCTCTCCCTCCCACCCCTGGTGGCCTAGCTCACGATGACAACGCTGTGTTAGGGGAGGGCTGACGGTGGCAGCACCGTGCCAGTGAGGGCTGACGGTGACAGCACTGTGTTAGGGGAGGGTTGACGGTGGCAGCACTGTGCCAGTGAGGGCTGACGTTGACAGCACTGTTAGGTGAGGGCTGACGGTGGTAGTACTGTGTCAGGTGAGGGCTGACGATGGCAGCACCGGGTTAAGGGTGAACTGACTGACTGACACCTGTGCTCGTCGTCGCTGACGGCACATTGGAAAGACAGATAACAGAAGACGGGATGATCCATTAGTGGACAGCAATATTATCCCAGACTCCTTATATGTACAGACTTAGAAGGGATAGTACAACAGAAAACTCTTCCCATCCACCTCTCCCTCCGGCTCACCAACCGGCAGGAAAATAACTATGATGTAATATCATGTACTATAAAAAATGGGTATACTGATGTGGTAATTTTGTAGGAAAGAATGCAAGGAAAATGCAGTTAGATCAATTGCACAAGCCTGACCATCCTAGTTACACACCTAACTCCATCGTGGTAGTTACTAACGTAACTCCATCATGGTATTTGTTAATCCAAATCCATCATGGTAGTCACTAACCCATCTCCAACCTGACACGAGACCAGCACACGTCGGGCCCTCCCCGACCTAGGGTGGCAGGGAGGGGGCTGTCATTCACCCTTGATAAGGGAGGGTCTGGGGAGGAGGGGGTTTAGGTAAGTTTGTGGGTAAGGGTGGGTGACCTAGTGAGTATCACGCTTCAATGGCACACATTATGACTCCATCCTCTCTCTCTCTCTCTCTCTCTCTCTCTCTCTCTCTCTCTCTCTCTCTCTCTCTCTCTCTCTTTTACCCCAGTGTCCTCTTACACCAAGACCCTGGGTGACTGTCACACACCTGACCTCACTGATAGAGAAAACAGGAGCTAAAAGCCTCCCCCATTAGCGGCCCGTCTCCCCACCGCAGGCTCGGCCGAGAGAGAGGAAACGGTGATTTATATTTACCACACACCACCACACCCGGCACCACAGATGCCTTGCCTCCTCCACCACAACACCCAGCACCACAGTTACCTCGCCTCTTCGCCACACCCAGCGCAATCAACAGTTACTTAAGAATATTGATTCCCAAGTTATGCTTTTCGTTCGTGAAGTCATCGTACAAAAACATGTCCACCGGACATAAATCTCCCACAATATACATATTTACACAGGTGGGGGTTCCCTACAAGAAACCCCCGGTGCGGCTGGTAGTACAGTTCTCGTAACGCGTACTCATGGCTCTTACGAAGAACCTGCGAATCAGGGTCAATACTTAGGCAGCCACTCACCAGAGTGAACTTAATGCAGTCCTCACGGCCCTTAAACCTGTTTGACACTGCAGGATAGATAGTCTGATTCGTAAATGATTCTCTTTGTTCGTCACTACCAGCACTAAACTCCCTGCAGAATAATTTATTATATTCTTGTGCCTAAAGCACGACGCAGGTATAGTGAGTGTACTCTCTGGATCCCTTCATATATGGTCGACATGCATGATGACTTTGACGATTCAGCAAAAACTTAGAAACATCATTCAGAAAGAATTTCACTCAGTGCTGAGTGAAATCGCCACAAACACATCCATCTACCTCCATAGTTTGCGAGAAGAGCCATGATATACGGGTCCACCAACAGTTTAGGTAGACACCTAGATATTATTGTTGCCCTACCCAGGCTAGGCTACTGATATCCATGCGAGTTTGGCCCTCCCGTTGCTACTAAATAAACCAAATGTAAACTTTGCCAGCAAAGCTCTTCCCACACCCTACAACTTTACGTACTTGACTGTTGTAAAATCAGTGAGTTCAGAAATGATTCTTACCAGACTATACAAAGTATATGGAAGTATTTCATCTATAACAACGGTGTTCCTCGGATACTTTAAAAGTATCATAATTTTGCCAACTTTAAAGATATTAATTATATATATCTTTATACATAATCCTGTCATTGTTCGATGTTTATATTAATTTCACATACCATATAAATTGTTGAATAATTCATTCAATGCGGGCCAAGCCTTGTTGACATACTTCCCATTTTGTAACATGTTATCTGATCCAATCACTGGGGCCCCAATCCCTGGGCCTTTTGTGCACTGTTAACCTTCTCTTGCGCCACTGTCCCCAGGATGGGCAGCAGTGCACAATAAACAAGATACCTGAAGTTCTGCACCTGTATCCACTTTTTCTATCTAGTCGGTAAGACTTGCCGTATGAAAGACAGCAAGCTTACGTAATGAACCAATTCTGTACCAATTTATGTAAAGAGTGTATCAACCCATTGGGGTCTGACATAGACCCTTTGTGAACACTGTAATCCTTTTGCCTTACCGCTCGCTGGATGAGCCTGGGGTAGCTCAATAAATTCCCTGGTGCTACTGGCACAAATCAGATCAAATAGATTCGCCATTCTTGCGACAAAGGTCAAAGCAGAATCAGCCGATGGTGTAGTGCGATGGTACCCAATCTGCGTCCTTCAGCCTTGCCTGGGGTTCGCCCTTGGCCGCCCGCCACGCTCAGGACCCATCACTTACCGTCTTAAGACAGTAATGGCACTGTAGTGCTTCAGGGGAGGCTTACTCAACCTTCCTGGGGCCTGGCCTCAGGTCTGTGCTCGGGAAGCATCGCTCACCGTCTTGGGGCAGTAATGGTACCCTAGGGCTGCTGCTGTACGGAGACCCAGCCAGCCATCCTTCCGCAAGCCTGGCGTGAGTGAGGTTCCTCGATAAGGGTCCATCCTTCACCGTCCTGATGCACTAATGGCACCGGGGTGGCAGCGCAAGGCTCATCCAACCCTCCCCGGGTAGAGTGGGGTGAGCTGCCGGGGAAGGAGGGCATCACTCACAGCTCGTCATGCCATGGCTCACACGTAGGGCGGGGGCGGGTTGTAAACATGATTAACAAAAGGGAGTTCTGCATATGGAAGGATGGCTGGAGGGCAGAGATGGGGCGGCTCAGGGTGGCAGTGGGTGAATATATAAGGGATTGGATCCTTTATTGGGATCCTGTTGGGGTGACAGCGTACATATGAAGAAGTATATAGCATTAATGAGATGGCCTTGGGTAAGGCACTCAGCTCCTGTCTCAGGTAACGAAAAAAATGATCAATAATCGATGTATCACAAGCAGTTAGCGCCCACAGGCGGCCCGGGTGAACCTGCCTCTCGCTCTGCTAACCACCTGCAATCCTTGTGTCTTGCTTTGTGGTGCCCTGTGTCCTGGTGTGTCCTGCTTTGTAATGACTTGTGTCCTGGTGCTTCCACGATATATGATGCCCTGTGTCCTGGTGTGTCCTGTCCACCCTCAAGGATGCCTTGTGTCCTAATCAACAGTCATTTAGTTATCAGTATTCACTCCTTACGTGTGCTGTGAGCAGCCATAAACGATCAATAAGTAGAGCGTATGTGATCAACGGGTTGTCTCTGTGTCGTCACTGATTAATCCTTACGTATCAGGAGCCGGTATTTGATCAGCGAGGAGCTTGTATATGCTCAGGCACCATTCTAGGTCAGTCCTACAGTACCCGGAGGTGTACACCGCTTGTAGCATCACAGACTCCAAACTCTAGTGTTTAGCTGTGTGTTGTGGGAGTCTTAGGCATGTGAGAATACGGGACCGTATCCCTAGCCAGCAGTGCTCGGGGACATCACGACCAATCGTATTCTGACCATACCTAAACCCCGGCCTCATCTAACAACGAATCTAATTCAACCAAACCTTCTTCTAACTCGATGTAGCTAAACCGTGCGCCTCTATACCTCTCGAATTCCTCTTATACTCGTAGACACTTAGAAGTCATTCTTCCTGCAGGTTCACAAGAATTGCAGGTTTACAATGTTGCAGGTTCAGATAGGTTGAAGGTTCATAGCATTGCAGACGTACTAGGTTGCAGTGTCTGGGGTAGACAATGATGGTCGATGATCTCTGTCATCAATTCGTCAATCGTTGTGTTGTTCTGTCTACAGCAAACTGTGCATATACGTCGAGGCGTCGCCCCTAAACTTGCCTTCAATACTGGGCAAACTGTGTCGCACTTCTCGTTACGTCTTGACGGGAACAGTATTCCCATACGTCTAGAAACGTGGACAGAAACAGTCACGTAATCCTAAAAGCCCTCAGCCGTAGCACCGTATAGGAGGAGTTGTTCAGAGGCAACGCATAGACTTACGGGTAAACAGGTAAAGACGTCAATAGAGGAAGCCTCTCAGGTGTAAATAAGTGGGCATTCAAGGTTGGTGTGTAGGTGATGGTAGAGGGAGTGGGGTGGGGCTGTGTAGCAAGGTCCTGTGGCATGTTGGCTAGGGCCGCTGAGAGGCTCACAGCCGACAGGTGCCAGCCACACACCTGCGGCACTACACCTGCTGACCTCCCCGATGTACGGGCCGGAGGGGACGAAGCCGAAGTATAAAATAGGAGGGAGGACACTTGGGTGTTGGTGTCAAGGGATAACTTGCCTAGTAGCACGGAGTGCTGGTGAAGCCGTTAGGAGCACACTGGCGGGTAGGAGGAGCAGGTGGCGAGCACCGGAACCAGTCTTGCCCTGCCACCACTAGTGCCACCAGCAGCGCCACCAGTAACACCGCCATCAAGTGATAGCATGACGAGATCAAGAAGGAGCAGAAGCAGTAGCAGCAGAAGCCACAATCGATCTATCATTACCAGGAGGAGGAGGAGGAGCGGGAGGAGGTGGTGCTTGGACCGTACACACCAGCAGCGGTGTGGGCTGGGTGAGGAGAGGCCGGGCGTGGGCGTCACAGGGGCGGACCTCACACATATGCTAATGATTGACCCGGCGTGGATGGCCGCCCGCGGCCCTTAGGCCCGCCCCAGGAAGGACCCGGTAAATGTTTTCCTCGTGGGATACGGAAAGAGGCGCCACTCTCGGCCAACCCACTGCATAACAGGGGCTGTTCCGGTAAATCATTTGGCGGGTCGTGTTGGTCGACACGCCATGATGGTTCAGTTGGTCCGTGAGGATCGGACCACAGGGAAAGGGGGGGGGGGACAGGTTCACTTGGTAGGCACCAGTGCTGGGGTGGTCTACCCCTGTGGGCCGCACGCCCCTGGCCCTCACACCGGGGCCGCGCCACCAACCTACACTAGCCAAACGAAACCCGGCAATTTTCGTGGTTTATGAGCCCTGCCAAGGGGCAGCGTAGTGGAGGTGTCTCTATTGCTCGCATGGGCTTGATGAGAGAGAGAGAGAGAGAGAGAGAGAGAGAGAGAGAGAGAGAGAGGGGACTTGCAATAAGATTTTACCCAAATGACAGGGCTTGCGCGTAGCGCTTACCAAAGGAAACTATAGAGTTACGTAGAACGAGCTGTATGTGTTGTGATGCCAGGTGTTACGTGTGAGATGGAGCCAATGTATAACTGTGGACTGAATGCCAGGCAACCCACGTACGGGTGGGGCAGATAGAAAGGACAACAACCTGGGCCAAAGCAGTGAAACTTGACAGCCACAGAGAGAGGCAGGGAGGGAGGGAGGAACATATGTGAGTGGCAGGTATAGCACTGCCCTGTATTCCGGACTCGTGTGTATATATATATATATATATATATATATATATATATATATATATATTTTAATGACACTTGACGAGATGTTCCACAACATCTGCCGGCTGCTGACGCCTGCACTGCCGGGCGTCCGATGACGTGGATACCGTGCCTGAAGAGACTGAAGATGTCGGACGCCATCGCCACGAACACCAGGAGGGAACGGACGCTAGGAAGTGTCGCATATTTATCTTATACTTGAATGTGCATGACTTGTCAAGGTACACTTATCATGGTCTAGTTAAGTGGCAGACCAAGGGTGTAAAGCGTAAGTGACGTGCGTCTCCACGAACGCAAAGACGGTGCTACTTTTGAGCACGACGGGACGACCCTTGGGCGTGGTGACCTGGCCTTTGACGCGACCCTCAAGCGTCAAGTCAAAGGCCAGACCATCATATCCAAGGACCATATCTTTGTGCTCAAGGGTTGTAAAGTCGTGCTAAATGGTTGTACAGTCGTGCTCAAGGGTTGTACAGTCGTCCTCAAGGGTTGTAAAGTCGTGCTCAATGGTTGTACAGTCGTGCTCAAGTGTTGTACAGTCGTCCTCAAGGGTTGTAAAGTCGTGCTCAAGGGTTGTAAAGTCGTACTCAGTGGTTGTACAGTCGTCCTCAAGGGTTGTAAAGTCGTGCTCAAGGGTTGCACAGTCGTGCTCAAGGGTTGCACAGTCGTGCTCAAGGGTCCTCTTGCCGTGTTTCAGGGGTACGTGGCAAGGCGACACAGGTTTCATAGCAGGGCCTTCGCTCACCAGTGGCTGGTGCCACCCGAGGACCTCCTCACCAGCTTACTATCACCATCCGTTCACCAGCCGGGGCCGTCTTGCCAGCTCACCCAGGAAGGGAGAGTGCCTATAACGTCCTCATTAGGGAGGTTCGACACATCGTAGGGGAGATAACCCCGGCTGATGGGCCGCCATGATGGTGGTGTTACGACCTCAAGTGGTAACCCCTCGTCTCCAGCACCCGCCTCCTGCCTCACGACCACGGGTGGTGCCCTCCTCCAGCACCCACCTCTCCGTCCCAGGAGCAGAGATGGCACGGGTCAGGCTGTAGCTGTGGTGAGAGGTGGGTGAGAGGTTGGACGGTCTGACACGAGAGAGGGAATCAGTTTATCTCCGATCGCTTTATGTGCAGGAATTCTGTTGTTACTGTTCATAGAAAGGAGAGTTAATTCGTTTCTGAAATATGTTCTCAGATAGATAGATAGATAGATAGATAGATAGATAGATAGATAGATAGAGAGAGAGAGAGAGAGAGAGAGAGAGAGATGACATCTTATTTCCTTAAATATAACTAAGAAATGAAGAATCATCGCCAGGTGACTTGCGGCTTTACCGCCACACTCATGTCTCCTCTGTTCAGGGCCGGACTGAGTACTCACAGTGACCCGAGGAAAACAGTGCTCCAGAGGCCCATAGTAGTCTGTCTGTCATGCCCACTGTAGTCTTCCTCTTATACCAGGGGGTCCATAGTCGTTTCCCTTTGGTGCTTATGGGACCCATAGAAGTCTCTCTCATGCCAGGAGAGAGGTGAAGAAGTCAGATTACCCGGTACGACGACTCTGTCTTCACAAACAGGAATCCCAGAAATAGAAATATTGTGAGAAAATATTCTTGTTTGTTGCTTTTGGAAATATTTTTAGGCGTTTTTCCCCACATTTCTACATAGGATCAATCGTGAAATCAACGTCGGTTTAATTATCACCTAACTCTGACCAACTGGTGGCAGTCAAGTGGCTAATCACCCAGTTAGAAAAAAGTGACTGAGTGGTAGTGGTGGTCGATGGTGGTGAGTAGGGGCTGTAGTGGGTGGTGCGCCCCACACGCCCCAGCTGTTCCTTTTCCCACACTATTGACTCAATTTCCTTCTTCTCCTGATGGCTTAGTCTTGTTTTCCTTCTTCTTCCCCGTTTTCCTCAATATTTCGTTCTTGTTTCTATCGTTTCTATTGTTATTCTACATTTTCAACAGTGTCCCTTCTTTTGTTTTTCCCACGTAACCCATTCGACCTTTCTAAGCCTTGGGTGTGTATAGCCCTGGGTGTGTATAGCCCTGGGTGTGTATAGCCTTGGGTGTGTGTAGCCCTGAGTGTGTATATCCTTGGGTGTGTATAGCCTTGGGTGTGTATAGCTATGGGTGCATATAGCCCTGGATGTGTATAGCCCTGAGTGTGTATAGCCCTGGGTGTGTATAGCCTTGAGTGTGTGTAGCCCTGAGTGTGTATATCCTTGGGTGTGTATAGCCGAGGGTGTGTATAGCCATGGGTGCATATAGCCCTGGGTGTGTATAGCCCTAGGTGTGTATACCCCTAGGTGTATATAGCCCTGGACGTGTATAGCCCTGGTTGTGCATAGCAGTTTGGAGAAATACTAAGAGGAATCCAGTGGTGCACTTCCTGTAACCATTGTGTGTGTGAATTCTGGACGGTGTGTGAGGGTTGGTGGGAGTATGTTACGAGTGGTTGCTGCGTGAGGGAGAAGTGAGCGCGTCGGGTAATGCTCACGACCTGCCTGGGTAATGAGGTCGGCCAGCCAGCCCTCTCCTGCCCACTTACTGCCTATGAACCAAGGGCCCGGCACGCTACTCCGGAGCGGCACTGGAGAGGTTCACGGTACGCATGACTCTCAGCCAGGGCAGTACCATGAGCCCTCACCCCTCTCGAGAAAGGAAGACCATCTCGCACGTCATTCTACTTGCTCAGCCCCATTTTTGATGAAGACCTCGTGTTAGGATGAATCACTGGACGTAATATATATAATATATATATGACTGAGAATGTGATGATAGTTTAGGTTGAGGTTGAAGATGATTCTCATAGCACAAAACCACCTAAAGAATCTCCCGTATATACTGCAGAACTATGTCGTACACAGGCTGCTGCGCTTACCTACTTAAGTAGACGACCTCCGAGAATTGAATTTACAGTCTATTGCGATACGCATGTTGCACGCCAAGGTATTGCGCACAATACTCCTACACGTCCTGTGGTCCATAACGGTCAGGAATGGAGCGGCAGACCCCACTACACAAGAATGTAAAACACTGCGGATGGCTTAGACGTGTTGGCAGTGCTATAGTAGACACTGAGGCGGGATGTTTGCCATATCTAGCGATCTCTGTACGAGAATCATATCTCATGGTAATGCTATGAGCAACAGGAGAGTAATGATATGAGATGTAGGAAACAGCAAGGTAGGTAGGGAACGGAGAGCCCAGAATAACAATGTAGGATAAAGAATGTGTCACATTATGTGTTCCTCATTCGGACACAATAGCCAATTTCAGATAATTCTCTGTCGACTGAGGATTGGTCGTAGTGTGTTGACTCAAGGTCATTTAATGGTGAGGAGACCTGATCCAGTATGTGACAATATCACCGTGGAAGAAGCGTTAACGGGAAAATGCAGGAGACTCAGTGAATTTAACAATAAAACAATAAGAACTGATATTACTGGAGAAATTCCTGATGACATTGTTAATGTAAGTAAATTGTTGAGCTCTTTATATATCGTTAAAACTGAAATATTCAGTTCTATATAAAAACGTTTTTGCGTGTTTTTATGCAAAACAAAAGAGCTGTATAGCCAATAGAGTCTAGTGATTTATAAATTCGAAAAATTAATCACTTGGCAAAATTGTTCTGTTTAGGGTTACGTGTGGCTAGCTGTTACGTGTTTCAACTGCGATTGTCTGATGCTGCAACCGTAGACCTGTCGGTCGTCAGCCAGAGTATCATTTTGGGAGCGGCGGTGATGGCTGTCCACACTCTGGGAACAGCGAGACTTGTTAGGACGGTGATGGTGACGGATCAGGAACGTTCAAACCCAGACATATGATTGACTGTCCTCCAGGAAGGCAGCGTCAGTGTCGGTTGTATGATGCATCTAAAGAGAAGAAGGAGTACAAACTCTTTAATGAAAGCATTTTAATTATTCGTGATCAGCTAAAAATGTTGTGGATGTCTGATAGTTATCTCATCAGTGGAGCTCAGAGGAGGGGGTGTATGAAGGGTGCATTGAACGTGGAGCTGGGAGTCACTCTGGCTGGGTCCATCCCCGGCGCTGGACTAGACGGTCTCAGACGCGGCGCTTTGGTGAGGATCCGAGCCGGGAGGGGGAACCAACCTCAGCCACTAAGTCATCTCTTGAGGGTCACCCGTTTATTCGCTCGTGGGACCAGATGGCGTGGCTTGTGCGCCCCTCCTGTGGTGGAGTGTGGCAGGTGAGGCGTGGCCGTGTGGCTAACATGCCACACCGACCACCACACGCCACCTCCACCACACCGACCACCATAACTATGATGTTAACAAAAGCCACAGAGCTATGAATTGTGTGGGGGTGTTCAGGGTATTATGCCTGTAAAGGAATGGCATACCGTCCCCAAAAACACTGAGGGCGGTACAGAAGAAGGAAACTGGTGTTGATGGGAGACCTTCTAGGTGGTTTGTGTTCGCTGGAGACCTGCCAGGTCGTTGTTGGTGACCTGAGAAAGTGCTAACAGTTCCTCTAAGTCAAGGGTCTCTGCTGGGACCCTGGATCTCTTTAGTACAGCCAAACAATATTACCAGAACATCAGTACGTGTGCAGCTCTGTTCTTACTTTTGAACAGTTCATTCCTCGTGTCAGGTTACCGTTGAGCACGCCCTACTGCTACGGTTACTCATTGGATGCCATTTAGATTCTAGACTTTATAAAGACGTCTCGAATCATATTCTGCACAAGGCAGTAGCGTGCTTAGCTGCACATAATTCACAGAGCTGTTTATGGTATATGGATTTGTATATGGAAGATTAGCAAGGATGGGAACCCCAGTACTCCCTGAAGGTCCATCTGTAAAATTCACTATTTGATGTACCTTCAAGGCGTTTCGTGACCCCGTGACACCCAGGGAGTCTGGCCAGTGTGTAAGTGTGTCCTGTGGTGGCCACTCGGCACCTGAGTTACTGCCTTACTGTCTGGCGAGGCGCCGCCAGGACCGTCCCGCCTCCTGCTGCTGTGCCCCAGCCCCGCGAAGCCCACTGCACCTCCCGCTCCACTTATCTTACGAGCCACTTGTCTTGCTCGCACTCTCCCTGTATTTAGACAATGGAATTTTCCTGCACTCCCTCGCATATATATATATATATATATATATATATATATATCATGACAGCTAGAGACTGATTGTGAGCGAATGTGGCCATTTCATCTGTCTCCTGGCGCTACCTTGCCGGCGCGGGGGTTGGCAATGCTATTTCCCCG
>JAYMFT010393174.1:0-19520 GCA_038088735.1 Panulirus argus
CCCGCTCCCTCCCCTTTTAGTCGCCTCTTACGACACGCAGGGAATACATGGGAAGTATTCTTTCTCCCCTATCCCCTATTCGTCTGTTTCCTGGCGCTACCTCACTGACGCGGGAAACAGCGATCAAGTATAATAAATAAAAAAATAAATATATATATATATATAAATATTATATTTTATTTTTTTTAGAAAATATGTAAATAAATACTGGTTTAGTGTAAAGATAATGGATGGTAGAAATGGTTTAAAAGAGAAGACAGTGAACACTGGCAATTTACGGAGATTTAGAAAGTGTCAAGTCAGTGGCTGGTAGGAATGGTTTAAGAAAGAAGACAGTGAACACCTGCAATTTAGAGAGATTTAAAAAGCTTCTTGATGTTGTAAAATATATAAGAGATAGGGCCCCATGAGTGTAAATTTCTGTCCCTGTAATGTACAAATAAGTAATTACATTGCTTGACAAGCTCTTTCCCACTTTCATTAATGCAGGGGATCCCCTACACCAATTATTCCCACAGTTGCAACATCACCTGCTCTTGCATTTAGATTCCTTTAAGTCCAGTATTTAATCCATTTTATAAAAATTGCAAAAATGCTCACTCAGCTCCCTCCATAGAGTACATTTCTTCTTCAGTCCTCTTGCTTTCAGGTGCATAAGCAACTAAGTCAGCATTGTCCCCAACCAGTCCCTAATCCATTGTGGTTGAGGATATTGTTGAATTTTCACAATGATATAGGTAAGATATGGTTGTTGTTTCTTTCCTATTGGTAATACAAATGTGTATTCCATCAATATCTGCATTAAGCAGTGAGTTCTGCTGAATGATGCACCCCCACTCCCATGATAGATCTTGGGTATGAGCCCATAACATACTGTATATAGATAATTCAACTGATGTGACGTTTGTACAGTTGTATATTGCTTATTGTTATTATGTCAGAGTTATGTAGTTTGATTAGTAAGCGTTTCTCTCTCAGTTTCTTCAACATTTTTGGGCCTCTGATAAATTGAGGTTGACTGTTATGTGAAATTTGTGATACATGAAGGTTATATTGGCCTAATTTCTTGGGTAGATTTACTTGAGATCACTTGTTACTCGAGTTTATATGGTATGTGATGTGGTAGATTTGTAATGAACATGTTGACTTGGAATCACTGGTAGTTTAGCCCTCCACCTTCACCTCTGGTGTACAATCATACATTTGGCAGAAAATTTATCAAGCATTTTGTTTGTGATATCCAGATCCTTACAGCACATCATTGTCAACTCATATTTTTCGCTACCAGAAGGATTTTTCTTTACCAAATAGAGGTTTTTCATTACTAAATTTCTTTGAATATGGTGACTTTGGTAATGGAAAATATGAAATATAAACCCTGGGCTGAGGATGGCGTGAGAGCCCTCTTTAGGTAGGATTGGGATCATGCCTACCAAGCATGTTGGACCTAAGAGATTCATTTGCTATGGGTGCTACCACTTGGCTGCAAATTCTGAAAATTTGACAGCAAAATATCGAAAAGTTATAATAGAGGTACCCATGAATTTGTAAACATGAATTTGAATTTTGCAAATTATTGCGAGTCCACTGTAATTGGGTTTGCATTCTTTTCATTGGTACAAATCCTTGTTGGCCTTCATTTATAGTTGGGAGAAATGGGAGAGTCATAGAAATTGGTTTGGTGAAGAGAGAAGAGATGCTGAACACCTTGCATAAGATGAAATGTGTCAGGGCAGCTGGAGTGGATGGTATTTCACTTGAATTTCTTAAGAATGTGAGTGATAATGTCATTGGTTGGTTAGTTAAGATTTTCACTGTATGTAAAGTACTTGAGAATTGGCAGAATGCATGTATAGTGCCACTATATAAAGGCAAGGGGACAAAGGTAAGTTTTCAAACTACAGAGTTGAGTGTACCAGGCTAATTACATGGAAGAGTGGTGCTTGAGAGGGTGAAGTCATATACATAGCACCAGATTGGGGAGGAGCAATGTGGTTTCAGGAATGGTAGATAATATGTGGATCAGGTATTTGTTTTCAAGAATGTGTAAGAAAGACTTAGAGAAATGGAAGGTTTGTGGTTTCAGGAATGATAGATAATATGTGGATCAGGTATTTGCTTTCAAGAATGTGTAAGAAAGACTTAGAGAAATGGAAGGTTTGTGGTTTTAGGAATGGTAGATAATATGTGGATCAGGTATTTGCTTTCAAGAATGTGTAAGAAAGACTTAGAGAAATGGAAGGTTTGTATGTAGCATTTATGGAGTTGGAGGAGCATACGATATGGTTGATGGAGATGGGCTGTGGAAGGTGTTACAGTATACGGTGTGGGAGGAAAGCTACTGGAAGTAATGAGGAGTTTTTATCAAGGTTGTAAGGCATGTGTAGAATTTGGAGGAGAGGAGAGTGAGCAGTTCTGGGTGAAGGTTGGGTTGCTGCAGGGGTGTGTGATGTCACCATGGCTGTTTAATTATTTTTGAACAGGTAAGAGAGTGAGATAAATGGACGGGTGTTGGAGAGAGGGGTGAGTATGCAGTCTGTAGGGGGTGAGGGGGGCTTGTGAAGTGAGTCATTTGTTTACTGATGACACAGAACTGGTGGCAGATTCGAGTGAGAAACTGCAAAAGTTGTTGACTGTGTTTGGGAAATTGCATGAAAGGAGAAATTTAGGAGTAAATGTGATTAAAAGCAAGGTTATTAAGTTTAGTTGGACAGGGAGACAGTTTGGTGGGAGTATGAGTTTGAAAAGGGAAAGTTTGGAGGATTGAAGTGTTTTAGATACCTGGGAGTGGACATGGAAGTGAATGGAACCATGAAAACAAAAGTGAGTCATGGGGTAGGTGAGGAAGCAAAGATTCTTAGAGCATTGAGGAATGTGCGGGAAGACAGGTCATTATCTGGGAGGCAAAAATGGGTACATTTGAAGGCATGATAGTCCCAATGATGTTGTATGTTTGCGAGGCATAGGCTTTAGATTAGAATGTGTGTAGAAGGGTGAATGTGTTGGAAATGAAATGTTTGAGGACAATATCTGTTGTTAGGTAATTTGATCAAGTAAGTATTAAAAGGGTAAGAGAGAAGTGTGGTATTAAGAAGAGTGTGGTTGAGAGGTTGAAGAGGATGTGCTGTAATGGTTTGAACATATGGAGAGAATGAATGAGGAGAGGTTGACGTAGAGGATATATTTATTTAAAGTGGAGGGGACAAGGAGAAGGGGAAGACCAAATTAGAGATGGAAGGATTGAGTGAAAAAGATTTATAGTGCCAGGGGTCTGAACATACAGGAAGGTGAAGGACATGCATGAGATGGAGTGAATTGGAGCAATATGGTGTACATGGAGCAACATGCCATTAATAGACTGGACCAGGGCATATGAAGGAGCTGGGGAAAATCTTAGAAAGGTCTGTGTGGCCTGTTTGTGGATAGAAAACTGTGGTTTAGGTGCATTGCACACAAGAGCTAGAGAATAATTGATTTTGGTAAATGAGGCCTTTCTTTGTCTGTTCCTGGTGCTATTTTGCTAATGTGGGAAATGGTGAACGAGAATGAAAATACAAAGAACTATTTATATTACGAAACTGCTTGTTAGGAAAAATGAGCATTCTGCTGTCACAGTTGCAACAAAAGCATATGTTGAATAATATAAGGGGTATGGAATGTAGATTCTGCATGATATTAGGAGAGCAGTTAGTCATTGAAAGAAAATAGGGAGCATGTCTGTACTGAAGCAGGAATATGATAGGTGTAATATTGAAGTTGATTGATGTTGGTTAAATTAGGTTGATTGGTGATGACTTATCCTTCACTATATTTATTATTCATTATACTTGATTGCTGTTTCCTGCATTAGTGAGGTAGTGCAAGGAAACAGACAAAGAAAGACCCATCCACTCTCATACACATACATACATATATATGCCAGTACATGTACATGAATATGTACATGTTTATATGTGTATATGCATGTATATTTGTATATGTTGGTATGAATATGTATGTATTGTGCATATATGTGCATGTATGTATATATGTGTGTATGTGAGTGGATGGATCTTTCTTCATCTGTTTCCTGGCACTACCTCGCTAATGCAGGAAACAACAATCAAGTGTAATAAATATGTAAATAACCTAAATGAATTATCATGGTTATTCCGACATGACCATAAATATTGAACCCCTACACTCCCCATGGCCCTCCAATGGGCCATGGCCAAGTGGGCAACCACTGGTGTATGGTGAAACATTGATTCACTAAACATCTTCTTTATGATTTTGAAAAGATGAGGGCCAAGCTTGTTGTGACAGGCTATATGTTTCTTAGATGAGCATCTTATTTGGTCCTTAAACTAACTGAATTAGATTGATAAAATATACTGATACATGGAAGGGGCCAGAGCCAATTGTATGTTTTTAGTTCAGGTCATTATAGTAGTTTAGGTCACGTTTGTGCAAAGTAGCTTATGGATAAAAATGCAAATATGGCCTAAGTTTTCTAATGTTATTAACATTATAGTGCTGTACACAGTTAATATTTAATGCATCATGCTCTTACATGTTTAGAACAATATAGTTGGTTTTGCACATTTCAGAACGCTGGAGCAAGATTAATCGGCAACATAACCTACTCTGACCAAGACTGGAATGAAAATGAATCCTTAGACATCATTTTGGTAAGACTCAGCAGTTCATTACTACATTTATTGGTTCTTTATCTTAAGATAGATTATAGTCTTACAAACTTACAGGGTATGCCTCCGACACTGGACGAATGTATTTGTTTAATTACTGCATTCACAATTTATTGTCTGAATACAAAGTGGTGTCTGAACCCAATTGGCCAGAAAACCCCAAACTCATTGTTAACTAAGGAAGTGAAACAGTTAAACAAAATTGAAGTGGTTTGCATTTGAGCACCTTTATCCCTGCTGTGTCTAAACAGTTAGTTGGGAAGTACATTGATTTGTGAAGACATTTGTCCCAAATGGAACACTTTTCTGTAGTGGTGATGAATTTTGCCGTTTCCACACATTAGTTATGTATTTACTGCTTCAGAGAGAAAAAGTGTGTTGTAAAATCATTACTTAATTTTTTAGTATTCTTCATTGGAAAAGATTCAGCCTTAAATCTTTCTATAACTGTTGCAATTTCCTTTGACATACCAAAAATCTGATGATATAGTGTTTAATTTAGAGGAAATAAGTATACATAAAATTTGTGATTCCTTGTAATATGAACTGATAGAGATGGAGCCCCACAGATGTAGAACTCTTACTCCTCTTACCCAAATATTAAACTAGTAGAGAGTGAAACTATGGGACAAATCTGTTTGTATCCCTTCAGATGACACTGTGTCAGTATTTCCTTCATTTAACCAATTTAAGGGATGTATTGTTTTATCACCATCATGCCATCCTAAAAGCTTAAAACAGGCATTTACTTAAGATTAGTGATACAGATTTTGAAACACCATCAAAGTATTTTCTCTTACAATTAGGCCAAAGCTATTTGCATAAAAGTAAGGCCACAGTATTGTACTTTATATACTGTAATATGATTTACATATGTATACAGAAACATTTACAGAGGAACCCTTACAGGAAGGGTTATAGAAGGAGCAAAAACTTCCTCTGTTGTAGGTTAGAAGAAGGACATTGAACAAGAGTGCACTTTTGTACGTCACAATGACTACAAAAATACCAAGTTAAAGAAAAAATGACCAGTATTTACTCATTTAAAAATATGAACGATAAATGAGTGGACTGTTTTTTTTAGTCAGGTCAGCGAAGACTATCTGTTGGTAAGTTTCTTTGCAGTTCTGTGATTGCAGAAGATTAGTAGTTATTTTACTTATTATAAGACCTTTATTTTTAGAAAATGGGGAAGACCTATCATTTGGTATACTACTGAACTATGCACAATTTTCCTATTTTGTCCTCTTCAAATAGTCACAGTTGTCCTATCCTGACTAAGTGCAAACTAGAAAAGTTCTTTTGTATGTACTAGCTTATGTACCTTTTTTTTCCTCACCTTCAAAAATCATGCTGTGTTGTATGGGCAGAAGGTAGTGTACTGGGTATCTGCTGTAGGTATGGGGATAAAGTCCCAGGACACTCGCTGGCAGTACTGCCTTAGATTTCCCTTTGTCTGAGTGTTTTTCATTACATTATCAACCAAAATGACACTTATGCCTGATATGTCATGCTTTCTTTGCTCATGTGAATAAAATTGTCCAATACAACAATAAACAATTCAGTCAGTACGTGAAAATGCCTCAGTATGCTTGAGAAGCATTTCATTTTTTTCCTGTGCTTTTCTTTGTAAAATCATGGGGGGTGTAATGGATCTTCAGTTCATTAAAATTAAGTGTAATTTTAGCTGTTAATTTGTCATAAAATCCCTGCTAATAAGAATGAAATTGTCCTTTACAACAATAAACTGTTTTAGGATGCATCAGCATACTTGAACATTTTTTCCTATGTTTTTCTTAAGATTATGGTGCATCTAATGGATCAGGGCATCTTGTAGGGGGTAAAGTATGGTACCATGTACTCAGATGTCTTAGCATTCAACACAGAATTTGGATATCAATGCTAATTGCCTGATCACCACTGCAATACAAATATATTTCTTTCTATTGCTGTTGCCAGATGTAATGAAGTGTCTTTTACTTATAGACAAATCTTATGATTTTTTTTGTCGTTCTTGAGGCTTTGGTAGTCATATTAATTACCTATTTGTACTGTATGGGGAGGGATTTTTACACTCGGGCCCCATCTCATGAACATTCTCTGTTATACAAAATTTTGAATTTAATTATGCTGTCTGTAATAACCATGTTCTTAGTCATTCTGTTGCATTTGCCACCATTTTTATACTATAAAAGTACTTCCTTACATCTTTTTTTACAAATATTTTTCCTAATTTCATGTTATGTCCATTAGTTGCTTTATCCCCACATCTCTCAAAGAATTGTTTGCTGCTCACATCATCGACCAGTTTTGCAAACTTAAAAGTTGTTATAGGTTACCCCCACTCTTATATCTTCCAAGGTTGGCATATTTAAAGACTTTAGCATTTTCTTGTAACTCAGCTTTTTTAATCTTGGTACCATCTTTGTTGCCATCCTCTGGTCCTTCTTTATTAGATCTTGGTGCTTCTTTCAGTGTGTTGACTAAACTTAAGCATATTTCAGTTTTAACCTTATTTGTGATATGAACAGCTGGCTAGATATTTCTTTATCTGTTTAAGCATATTTCAGTTTTAACTTTATTTGTGATATGAACAGCTGGCTAGATATTTCTTTATCTGTATACCTTAAAGCTATTCTGATTTTTGCCAGAAGACAGTTTGTTTCATTTATCATTCTCCTAATCATTATGTATGTATTATTGTATAATTGTTTGTAATATGAATTCCCAGTCAAATCAGATAAAATGAAATGAAATCATATCAAAGTACTTAAAGTCTCATTGGAAGTATGTGTCTGATGTAAGGTAAAAAAAAATTCATATCAGCATGATAATTCAAGATAAGCAGAGTAATATCAGCAATGATTCCACAAAGAGGATAAAGTTTGTGATTCTTTGAAATGCCAGAAATTTACTTCTTTATAGTGGGAATGACACAGTGAAGGTATGCATTCATTACATTAACATTTTCAGACTGAAGTGATGCATTTGTATAAACAAACTTTTTATTATTCACAGTAGTACTGAGAGTCATTAAATGGAAAAACCTAGATAATTTAGTTTTAATGGACAGCAGAAAATGAAGTACAGTTTTGAGAGCATGCATCAAATTTGTACACAGACACCTATGAATACATGAGTATGGTAGTACGTGCTATATAGATGAATGTACATTTTCGGGAATACTATATTATATACATGAATGTAGTTTTAGGTACTACTATTCCATTTTAAAAGTTTAAAACCTTATTGGCTTGAATGTAAATACATAATGTGGTAATAATCTATTTCAGGTTAGTGAAGACTATAGTGAGGAGTTCAAGATGGAAAAGGAGTTTAATGGTAAGGAAATGGTGTTCCATCTGAGCACCAAAAAATCCCTGGATTTTGAGAGCCTTATGTACTACAAACTCATCTATAATATCACTGTAAGTAGTGTATGTGCACAATAGTAGTTAATGGTTTAGAATGATGCCTTGTAACAAACTGATGGGATGAGCAACTTTTCTGTTGTAAATGTGTGCTTAACTATGTAACAGTTGGCATGTAAGAAGAGTGGGGATGGATGTGCAATGATCTATCAGTTGGTAAAGCTAATGAGAATGGAGGGAAGATGGGTGGGAAGATATACAAGTGTAAAGGATGGGAGAAGTTTAAGTGGGAGAATAAGTTAGTCATAGGGCTGGAGAGAATTTGGATGCTGAGCAACTTATCTAGAAGGAAATTGGGATTATGTTAGAAATAAAAAATTTTATTATTCATTTATTATTATGAGGAGAATAGTATTATAATAGTAAAATGGAAATCACAGGCTAGTGAAAGGTGTAGTGCAAGGGTAAGAAATGTATTTAGATGTCTTATGACAGATAATTGTCCTTAAATAAGCAAGAGGTATAAAACAAATGCATAGAAATGTTTAAATGGTGTACGTTACTGACTCTGTAGAATAGATCTTAAAGTGATATCTTTTAATGATTAAAACACTATGTAAAGTCTTGTGGTTTTTTATAAAGTATTCAAATTTTTTTTGTGAAACTATATCTAAGTTGCTATATTTTGTTGAGATACAGATTGATGTTAAGTGTCCATGTAACTGTTCTCTGCATAGCATGTATGGAAAGTGAAATATAGAGAAATAAATCTTGACAGTAGGTGTAAGAGTCACTGTTCTGAAGTAAGTTTTGCAGCTAAGCAATAGATAAGCAAGCACACCATTGCTGAGTGTCTGTTGTTGTTTTAGAGCACTGATGAACGAGGAAATAAACTGAATACAGAGCAGAGTATCCTGGTGTCAGTGGGAGATGTTGGAGATATGGAGCCATATTGGATTTCTTACTACCCGTCTTTCGACTTAGAAGAATGTGATGCAGATGTAAGTTTTCATTTGATTACTTAAACTCATTGAATTGGCATTGGTAAATCTGGAGCACACTTTGATGGATTTACTGTTATGTAGTATTCATAACTATAGTTTATTTGATGGATTTACTGTCATGTAGTATTCATAACTATAGTTTATTTCTTTAGCTTAAAGTCTTTTCTATCCTTCAGTTGTATATTTTCATACCATAACCTTTTGTTGAACAGAAAACAATTGTTGAAGAGTTTTCCATACAGCCCAGTTGCTTGGATAGGTGCTGAATTTTAGAATATTAGTATCTCATGTTCCTTTTATTTAGTTTTTGTTGTTTATCCTTCACTTTTTAATCTGTAATGTATTTGTTTATAGTTAACTAATTCTTTGTTTGTCTTTAATGTAAGAAGTAAGAAAAGCATTTACATTTTCTCTTCTGTGAAAAGACTAGATGAACAGAATCGAACTTTCACCCATGACTACATTATTTGTATGGTCAAATCATGATGCTAAGGGATCTAAATGCATTGATGGTTGATATTGCAACTGGGGATATGACTGGAAGTACCTATTTATGTTCCTACAACAAGATTTTGCCATGATGGTAGGGTTAGTATGTAGTGCTCACAAATGTTTTGCATGTCGAATAGCACAATTACTCTCAGGTGCCATGCATCTTCCATAGTTGCCATTCCTAAGTTGATCAGGGGTTGACATTAGCCGTTTATCAAGTTTTGTTTTAAACATTTCTGTAGGTTTCATTTAGATTTTTCTTATTTCTCCTGGTATCACACTGAATAGACTTAACAACTTCTTTACCAGACTCACATATATCCTTTTCTGATACCTTTTTGAAATATTCACAGGTATTACTTCCAACTTGATGATCCTGTTTCTTCCAATTTGATAAGTTTTGATTCTTAACATTTGTTTGTTCTTCTCCTTTTCTTCTTATTAGGCTGTACAGATTAAGCTCTTTTAACTTTCTGTGATAATTCATGTATTCCATTCCACTAGTTATATTTATGAAGTGTTTCTGAATCCCCACATAGTTGTTTATTTATATTTGTGTGACTGGCTACCAAATAATGCAGCAATATTCATCTTTACTTCTTATATGCAGGTTAAACATTTTCATCATTAGTTTTTTCTCATTGTGTAAGTTCTTATTATCATATTTATTTTTTGCTTTGATAGTACTATATTATCAATATGCTCTCTGAATTATAAATTTTTATATACAGTCAGTCATAGATCCATGAAATTCTCTGTACGCTCTATGACTTTTTCTGTTGGACTTAGGTATGGAGAAACTGTCCCATGACTTGCATGTTCCAATTTCTCTTCATTAATTTCCATCTGGTTTTCTTGTGCTCATCAATAAATTATGTTCAAGCATTTTGTAGTGTGTTGTCTGCAAAGTACCTGATTGTACTTTTCATTACTTTCTTATATATATTAGAGGCAATTATTGCAAATAAATTGAGGCTAATACTCTTTCTTGTGGTGCTTCTGATAAAACATTCATATAGTTCATTTTGCTACCACTTTAAATTTCTCTCTTTAATCCTTTTCCCTATTTAACTTTGTTAACTGTATTTTTTGTCTTTCCAGTTTCTCTGATAGGACTCTGTAATTTACTTTATCATGTACTCTAACAGAGACAAGGAAGACAGTATCCATTCTCTTTCCTTGCAGTAGAGCCTCATAGATATCACTGTTAAGAAATAATACAGTAGTTGAGTCAGCATACTTTTGTATGGTACAGATCTATGTTGGCCTTAATTTTTAATTTTTTTTATGATGTGTTCTAGTATGAGTTTTTAACATTCATACACTTTACATTTATGGGATATTAGGGTAATAGGTCTATATTGCTTGGGATTCAGCCTAGATCCAGCTTCGTAAAGCAGTAATCTGTTGTTTCAAGCTGGTCAATGCTTTGCCTCATAATATCACCAAAGACTGCTAGTGTCACCTTTGTCTTATTTTAGGAATCTAGCTGATATTCCATCAGGTCTTGGTGCTGAGATTTTTTTTAAGGTGATCTATTGATTCTAGTACATCCTTTCCAGATATTTCAATATTTATGAAGGCATTTTTTATCATAATGATTAGATATTTCATCATTTAATTTATGTGTCATCTTTGGGTCACTTTTGCATTTCTCTCCAATTTCAAAATGTCAAATCTCAGTTTTTTTCTTTGCTTTCTTTACATATACAAATGGAACTTCCAGGTTTTGTTCCATGCTTTGATTTACTCTCTTCACATTAACTTTCTGTTCTCTCTTATGTAACTCCATGATTTCTCTGTCAGCATTTCTTATTTCTCTCTCATGTAACACCATAATTTTTCTATCAACATTTCTGATTTCTGTCTCTTGCTATCTAGTTATATTTTCCTGTGCTTATAGTTCTTGACAGTGATAACTTACATTTTTTTTTTGTGAAGGATAATGTTATTAGCAGAGTATAATGTTTTAATACATTTAAAAAATTCATATTGTATTTCAGCAGATTTTTTTTATATTAGTTGACATGAGATGGGTAAAACATGCTCAAATCATGATCATATTAGATGAAAAGCGAATTAGATGTGAGAAAAAAATGTGTAACTGGGATTAGTATGAGCTCTTTAAGTTGTTTGTAAACCTCTCTAAATATGGAATGGTAATAGGAAATGGGAAAGACAAAAGATGGAAATGGATTCCATAGTTCTTTTCTGTGATTAAAGGAGGTATCACAGCATCAAATGTTTTGGGTCCACTTTTTAGGGGCTGAGACACATGCTGTGAACTCATGAGGGTAATGGCCTGAATATTATATGTATTATAACTAGAGAAAAATTACCATCATGGTAGATGAAGAGGGTTAGTTCAGGAGAAATGACAGGAGACTAGTTATGGCGTAAGGCTTTTGATTCCATTGTAACTAAATGAGAAATGAGTGGTGGAGGAAGACACAACCCAGATATGTAAGTGGTACTTCATGCTTGGTTGAATGAGGCCCTTGTAGATATGAAATAGCTGCTTGAAAAAAAAATGTAGCAGCTCTACGGGACTCCCAGCTTTTAGGAGGCAGATTTTGCAATGGTCAATATGTGGGGTGTCCAGGATAGAGTGGTGGAAGTGGTTGTAGCCATCTTGAGCTCAGAGGAAAGGAGGGAATCAAAGACTGAATTGAAAGTAAGGAGCAATAAAAATTCCTGTCCCTCTCAGATTAGCGGATCAAAAACAAACGATGGAAATAAAATAAAGGGAATACAATAATTTTTCACATGATCAGAGAGGTAGGTTGTTTATTTTCCAGTGAAATGCAGTTTGTCACTTGATGTTAACTCTTTGGAAAATACAGGAACTGCACAGAAAGGAAAAAGTCTCAAAATGTGCTTAATAGTTGTACAAGATTTAACAAAGCACTTAGTTACTAAAACTTGTTATATATACTAAAAATGAAGATTATCCTTATAGTTCTTGAAAAAAAAAAACTTCATGCAGAAGTTGCTATTCTTAAGGCACAAATTTAGAAAGATATATACATAAGATTTCCTCACTAGCAAGATGTACAAAACACACAACTCCCCTAAATGTTTTTTTAAGATTAATATGAATTTCTTCTCTATGTCCATTTTGTCTCAGTTTTCTTTGCAGTATCCATGATGATTTTTTTACTGAAAGCGGTATGTTGCAGAATCTTTCGTGTTTGTACTTTCCATTGTCATAACCATTTTCTATCTTTTTTCTACTGTAGACGTACATGTTCACTGTTGAAGCTCGTGACAGAGATATCATGATTGACAATGACATCCAGTACAGCATTACAAGTGGTTAGTGTATTCACAATAATTTTGTTTTCTAACCTAGGTATGGAAAAATTTGCGTCCAAGATCTTTAGGAGATTCTGCTTTTGTCGTCCCTCTCAGAATGTTGGGTAATGGTTTATATGAAAACGTATATATGCAACTGATAAAATGTTTTTGCCCCTGATACTGTAAAAAGTTATATCTTGGTCAGATTAGTAGTTGGAATGTCTAAAAGACAGTTGCTTTCATAACAAGTGTTCATATTTCAAGACCCTTTGTATGAAGATAGTTGAATTACCCTAAAGTATGCTTTTACCATAAGTTAAAAGTCTTTCCTCTATAGGTAATGATGATGACTACTTTAAAATTGATGCAGCCTATGGAAGCGTGACAACAAAGAAAGAAATTGATCGAGAACTTTTGGCAGTAGATGGCATAAGGGATTTTTCACTGGGTATTACTGCTACAGAATATAATAAAAGTGGATCTCTTGTTGTTCCTGAGAGCAGCAGTACCCGGGTGAGTGTGTGATTATAGTTGATGATTTTTTCTAAGCCTTACTGTGAGCAGAGGATTTGGGTTGCAAGTATTCATCCAAAACAAGTTGGACATGAATAAAAGAAACATTGATAGATTTGCTTTATAAGCTATGATTTATTGACATATTTGTGGTCACACCACTTTCACTTATAACTGTGATGTGCACATTAACCATAGTATCATTAACAACAGTCAAAAGTTCATAACGTTGTCTCACCTTAATTCCTTTTTTGGGTGGTGGCTGCAGCCCACTTTTCTAAATTTTGTGCAAATACTTTCTATATGAATTACTTGTTAATGAAGGTGGTAAAGAGGGATGTGCTTAGTTGCCTTCTCCTGCTTTTGTATGAGAATGGGGGTGGACATTGTACATTTACCTTCCTTGTTTGTGTTCTCCAGATTTTGGAGATCATTTACTGGAGCAGCACAGGTTGGCAGCTACCAGGCAGCAGCCTGTTATATGTGCAATAGACTGAAGGTTTGTGTACTGCTGATGGTAATGTTCCTGATAGAATCCATCATTAGTTGACTTTTATGCAGTGTTATGCTGCTGGATTGTCCTGCTAAGTATAACCTTGGTCAGCAGAAGAGCAGACAGAGGTTATATTCTTTATAAATGTTTCTCATTGGAAGACTCAGCACCTATGCCCAATGGGTGCAGAACCTGTCTAATGGTGAAACATATCATTAAGAATGATACAAATGCTCTTTAGATTTAAAGACTCCCATATCCCTTCCTAATTGAGTGGGTATTGATGAAATCATCAAAGATAGTTGCTAGGTAATGATGTAAAAGTAGAGATACTTGAGAAGTGTTTAAAAAACTGGTCTTATACTCTGAGTTTACTTATTGGGTATTACCAGACTGTCAGCTTGTGGTTATGCTGTGAATGAATAGTCACCCTCTGTGTACCACACTGCTCCAACTTACCCTATTCTCTGCACAACTTACACCCTCCCATATATTCAGGTCTTGAGCACTCAAAACCTTTTCCACCTCATTCTTCCATCTCCAATTCAGTGTCCTCCATTTCCTTATCCCATCCACATGTGACACATATATCTTCAATGTCAGCCTCTCTTCAGTTATTGTCTCCTTATGTCCAAACCATTTCAGCATACCCTTTTCAGCTTTCTCAACCATATTCTTATTACCACTCCTCTCTCTTACCCTGTCATTCGTCCTCGATCATTCCTCCTCACTCCACTTATTGTCCTCAAATATATTATTTCCAACCCATTCACAGTGTTCCATCTCTTCTCATCTATAGCCGATGCCTCATACCCATACTACGCTGTCAGGACTGCTGTACCTTCATGCATGACCATCTTTGCCCTCCTAGATTATGACCTCTCTTTCCACACATTCATCAGTGCTCCCCAGATCATTGCCCCACACCCACCCTGTGACTCATGACAACTTCCATAGTACTGTTAGCTGCCATGTGTACTCTCAGGGATCTAAAACACTTTACTTCCTCCAAGTTATCTCCATCAAGTTTCAAACTCGAAGTATCTTGTCTCTTAGCACTGCTAAAGCTGATACCCTTGCTTTTATTCTCATTTTTTGTTCATATTATTTTCCAAGGTCAGAACCTAACCTTTGCAATTTTCCATTTGAATATGTCACCAGCACCATTTTATTAGCAGACAGTAACATGCTTACCTCCCGAGCACCCCCACCCATACCAGACTGCAAACCTACCCCTCTCTCCAAAATGCTTGGATTCACTTCCAACACCACCCTATCTATAAACAGATTGAACATCCATGGTGATGTCACTCATTCCTGCAACAAATATACCTTCACTTGGAACCACTCACCTTCCTCTCTGCTTACTAGTATGAATGTCTTACTCTCATGATAGATACTCAATACTGCTTCTCTTAGTTTCCTTTCCAAACCATATATTCACAACACCTTCCATGCTTTCTCTGATGTTACCAGACTGCCTGCACAAGGTTACACTGTGAGTGAAAAGTCACCCTTTGGGGAGGCTTTCTCTTGTCAAAGAAATCAATGCAAAGGAGTCTGCATTTCTGTACTAGTGGAAGTTGAGCAGCCTTGGGCTGCAGGAACATGTAGAAAGGTCCTGGGTAACACCAGGACTCTTCCATAAAAATTGGTCCTGGGTTAATTACAGATTAGATAAATGTCTTTTCTCCAGATCAGTAAATGCCACATACAGAGTCCTCTGCTTCTCTTATGTATTTCTTACACACATTCTTCAAAGCAAACTCCTGATTCACGCATTTTCTCTTTCACCTGAAACCACATTGTTCCTTCCCAATCTGATGCTCTGTGCAAGCCAATGCTCTCTCAATTACCACTCTCCCATACAACCTACCTGGTATGCCTAGCATATTTATACCTCTGTAATTCCATGGTTCACCTTCATCTCCCTTGCCTTTGTAGAGTGGCACTATACAGGCATCTTGCCAAACCTCATACACTTCACTATAATCCTAATTAATCAGCCAACAACACTTATCGGCTCCTTTCTTAAGAAGTTCAGATCTCGCTTACCAAACTACATGCCAAGGTTCTCTCACTCTACATACCTCCTTGACCTAAACACTCCATATTTGGCACCCCTTCATCAAATACATTTAGCAGTCCTTCAAAATACTCACCTCTTCACTTCATATTTGTCTGTCACTACATTGCCGTTTTTCTCTTTTGCTGATTTTTCCATTTGTTCTCTAACTTTTGTCACACTGTTAACCTCCTTGCAATACATTTTCTTATCCTCTTTGAAGTTTGATGATACCCGCTCACCCCAACTCTCATTTACCCTCATTTTCAGCTCCTAAACCATCCTCTTTATTTTCTGGCACTTTCTCTTGTGCACCTTTATATTACTCATACTCCTTCCTTGTGAATAATGCACATTCCCCTCTCCTTTCTTCGTCACTAGCAGTTTTATTATCCCTAATGTCAAATTCAGTAAATGGAGAGGAGTACAGTTTTGTCAAGGATCTTTTCATTCCAAAGGATTCCATCATATCCCTGCTCCTGGGTGGATTGCTGCCTTGAAGATGCAGGAGACTCATGAAATGGGTCTTAGGGATCTGTGTGTGTGTAAAGATTTGCCAAGACTAAGACTGGCAAGGCCACTTGTCAATGAGAGCCTGTTCTTGGGTTTGCACATACTGGCACAGCTTTAGTGTGAATTCTTGGGATGCCCAGGTTAGCCCATGCATTACTCCAGTGTAATGAGCTCTCGTAGGTTGATATGTGTGCTGTGTACAGTGTGGCTTTTGATAAAAGTCTCTATCCATGTACTTTTATGCAACCGTATCTGTATTTAATAAGTAAGTGTTTTGACATTGTTTTGCTGTGTCTAATTTACGTTCATGTTTTTAAAGAAAAGATTAATGAACTTCTCACTCATTACAGGTCACAGGAATCTTCATAGTCGATATAAACAATAAGGCACCAGACTTTACAAATGCAGTGTTCAGTATTGAAATTGCAGAATTGACAGGCAATGACTTTCCTTTGCCTCTGGAGATATATGTATACGATATGGATGAGGTACAGTGGAAAACCTGTTTTCATGTGCTGATATGTTGTAATGTTAAATTTGTGAAGACAACCATTTGTGAGGATATTAGGTAATAGCTGTTACATATTTAACATTTGACACAAAGAAAAATGAGGTATAAATGACAGTATATTAAATGGTCAGATTACACCTGCTTTTCATTTGTAAGAAATGCTGCTCTTACTCCAGAAAAAATCAACCACTGATGAAAGGGAGTCTTATTTTAAGGCAAAAAGTGAATATCATATTTGTTTGTAAAGGATTAAACTTGAAAAATATTGTATTCAGTATCTTGAAAATTTAAAGTAGAGGGGTTGAAAAGAATAATAGAGGTGTGCCAGACAGCAAGCAAGTGAGGTCTTATGTTCAATGGAATTAAATGCAAAATCTTGCATGTAGTATGGAATGAGCAGTGCTAGAGAGGACTGAATTAAAAAAGCTTTAATCTTTATGTTACCCTTATCCTGAAACCATCAGATTATGCTGCAAAGATTGCAGCAAAAGCAAATATCGTGTTAAGATATCAAAGAAAGCATATATATCCATGGAGATAAGGGTGTAGGAATACTACCCCATTATCCCCTACACATTGTATGAGATGACAAATACGGATAGGAATGGAGAAATAGAAACTTTTACCTTGTACTGTCACTTTCTAAAACTAAAAACAGAGGGAGTCAAGCATGGTTTGTCCTCAAAGGCTCAGGCTGGTTGTGTCTCAGTTTCTGTGGTTTTATCAAGGATAAAAAGAAGAGAGAGAGAGAGAGATAATTGATAAGTTGATAAGAAAAACCTAGATCCTTTGGTTCTGACTGAAGGAGAAGGGGTTGAATGGTATGGGAATGAACAGGGAATCAAGTCAGGGGTTAGTGAGAGGACAAGTACAGAGACCTGTGGAACTATGTTAAAGATTGTGAGGAAATAAGTTCAAGATTGATTTGGATTTGAATGAAGGTAGACTATAAGTGGGGAGTGATTGTTTGTGCTTATGCAGCTAGTAGTCAAATGAGTGAAAATGATGGGAGTGCCTTATGGGAGGAGTGGTTCAGTGGATCGACTTTTGATGTAAGGGGATCAAAATGCAAGGATGGTTGATGGGGCAGTTAAGGGCATGATAAAGGGGTATGGGGTTTCTTGTGTAAATTAAACTGAGGAAAACTTGTAACACTGCATGTTGAATGAGGAATTATAAGGGATGAATGGTTTGAAAAAAGGTGCATACATAAGTATGTATGGTTGGATGAAGCTGGGGGTCAATGGCATCATTGGATTATGCGCTAATTGACAGGCATGAAAAGGATGCTGGATGTGAGTGTATTGAGGTGGGTGGTAGATGGAATGTCGAATCATCTCCAGATGGAGGAGAATGTGAAAGTTTGTGATGGCTTTAAGAGAAGAGGAAATGATGTATGAAAATGTGGTAAAGGTGAGAAAACTAGGGGCTTGTGTGCTAATTACTAACTGCAAAATGACAAGCCATAAGCAGATGGGAAGTTTGTAAAAGAGTGTTTAGTAACTCTATCAAAAATTTTGTACCCTAAAAAGAAAGTTAATTTCTAAAATTAGTCTCTAACAATAAACTGTTACTCAAAGGACTGATGATATAGCAGACAACATGGAGAAACAAACATTGGACACAGTGAATAAATTTGAGCCTTATTCTATATGTATAGATAAATCTATGGACATCGGTGATACTGCTCAGCTTGCCATTTTCATAAGTGGCAGAACGTCAAATTTTGAAGTAAATGAAGAACTGCTACATCTAGCTATAATGAAAGGTACCACTACAGGTGAAGATGTGTTCACTGAAGTGATGGAAACATTCTTAAGACATAATTTAAAGTTAGAGAAATTTGCTGGCATAACAGATGAAGCTTCATCCATGGCTTAGTTGAAGAAAGGTGTTTCTGTGACATAGAAGTTTCTATGATATGTTATATGAAATTTCTAGTTAATGTATGTATTTTCTGAATATGTGGGACTTCATTAGCAATGTTCAAAAGATAAACTGAAGATTTATTCACAGTACCTGGCTGTTACACATTAAGCTCTTGATTTTGCTAATTATCTTAGAATATGAAACTGTTATAGTGGATTAAGAGGACTTTATTTTAGTTATATTTTTTATTCCAGGGTGACAAAGGAACCTTCGATCTAACTTCCAGCATGCCTGATGATCTTAAAGTAATCCCATTAACAGGCAGACAAAATCAAAGTATTACTCTGGAGGCCAAGTGGAAGGATGGAAATACCCTCTTCGACTATGAAAGCTGTCAAAATGCTACACTAGAGTTTACGGTATGTTTATTTTCCCTGTGGGTATCATCTCTCATTTGTGTAACCATGGTGTTGGTAGAACTGATAATTTTGTTTCACATAAGGACATCGCAGATTAGACTGGATTAAGAATTGGGCCCAGCGGTACTCCAATTGTTACAACGATTCTGTACTGAATACTTCTTTACTTCTTCATTCCACCACTCACTACCCTTCCTAATCTGCCCAACTCCTACCTTTCTCATGCCACATGCATCTCTTGCACATTCCATCACTGCCTCCCTGAAAACATCCCATTCCTCAGCC
>JAYMFT010393184.1:0-19519 GCA_038088735.1 Panulirus argus
TATATATATATATATATATATATATATATATATATATATATATATATATATATATATATATATATCACCCAAAAGGTCCATGGTGACATCACATACGCCTGACTCACACTCACCTTCACCTAGAATCACTCACCTTCTCGTCCTGTATGTACGAATGCCTTACTCTCTTGATAAACACTCTTCACTCCCACGCCATACATTCGTAATACCTTCCAGATGATTTCTCTATCAACCCTATCATACGCTTTCTCCTGATCCACAAACGCCATAAACAGGTCCCTCTGTTTCTGGGAAAGTATTTATCGTTGATATTCGTCAAAGCAAACACGATCCACACATTCTCCACCCTTCCTGAAGCCACATTGGTCTTCTTCCAAGTCTGAAGATAGTGAATTGTCATAGAAAATCGTAAATTATCATGGTCACTCAGAATGAGCCTATGACAACACCCATTACTCTCCCCCCCCCCCTACCTAACGGTTGGGAGAATCGCTAAGCATTTGGTTTACACAAGGCTCATAAAAACAGAAAGGCGTCAATCAAGTGGCTGGTCCTGTTGACAGGCCTCGCATGTTTCGTAACAAATTTCGAAACAGGAGTTTTGTAACATTTTTAAGAATAGGTTTGTTAGGGGTGCAAATGAGGATTAACTTTGCTTATACTTGAATGAAAAAATGAGAGTAGAATTGTAAAATTAAGTCGACCAGATGGGAGGAAAGACTATCATAGCAACTGTGCAACTGTTTAGTAACGCAGCGTGAGGTGTGACCGTTGGTTATAAAGTAACTCTCAGAATTCCCAAACACTTTCTTTATTTATAAACAACTTGGTCATATCCAGGCATGCTGCGGCACGTCATAGGTGCTCGTTTTGCATGCAGACTTGTCCCATGCAAACGAAATAATTTGCAGTCACCACAGATCTTCGTACGCTGCGTGAGACCACTGTTTTTCATGCTTCACCGTTCGTTACGCTTTGGTTAGTCCGAAGGAACCCGAATTTTTCGGAGTCTTTTTTTCTTTTATCCGCTTTTACGGGTCTATCCAGTACATTACTGTAGTTTCCCCATTAACCTGCCATTTATCAGTAAAATATTAATGATACAACCAGCCCTGATAGCTTCGGACGACCTGCTTTGAGTGCTTCGAGTATATGTTTAACGATCAAGCGGGCTGCTCAGTTTCAGTTTCAATACTTTATTCCTTATTCCTTGATTGAGAATAATGCTGTCACTGGGTACCTCTGTACAATATTATCAGAAGCATCTGGCAAGTGTCGCGAGTACATATAAATATAACAAAGGGGCTTACTAAAGCCTAAGGAAGCTAGGATATTCCTTGAAGAACATCATATACCATTTGCATAATGTCTGGCCATTATGTAGAGGGTCATCGTGTCTCCGCCAGGGGCCAACTCTCGGGAGCAGAAACCAAAGTAATACCTACAGCAGAGGGAAAGTGAATCAACATTGCGGCGTTGGTCAAGGGGGTCAAGTTTAGAAGTTAGCAGGGAACAGTTTATAAGTCGGTTAAACTTAATCTTACGGTATGGGCAGGTTTTACCAACCGTAGGTCTGCAATATGTCTTGGTTTGGCATATTTATGTTGCACGTTCCCACATCCTTTCCAACGTCGTAAATGCAATTCGTTTTATTAAACTGAGCTTAATACGACTTCTGTAATTCGTCCCAATTAACCACAGGTGTTGCCGGACTCCGTCTGCTCGAGGTTACACCGTGGGTGTAGTCAGCTTTGGCGAGGCTGTACCATTGGGACTACAGTCTTGTCAAAGAACTTCTCATTCGAAAGGAGTATACATTTCCCTGCTACTGGAAGTTGCTCCAGGAGCCCTTAGAAAGGTCCTGGGTAACACCAGAGCTCTCAGCGAAGCTGGTCCTGGAGTGGTTATGAAAATGAATTAGCCACATGGTGATACATGCCTCCAGTGGTAGCTTCCTTTTTACAAAAAGAAAAATGACTAGTAAATTAATTAAACCAAGCAACCAAAGCAATGGATCGGAGATGTTTTGCTCTTATAGATCTGCACTTTATCTACAGGGAAAAAATCAAGATATTAGACCCATAACCCTAATTTAGGACAAATTGCTTTCTTTTCTGCACACATATTTCCACTTTGAAATCATTCACGTAAGATTATAATCATGGTTGCTTGCTTGTTAGCGTACAGTAAGATCCGTGTTTTTCATCTGCTAAAATTTCTCAGACACTACAAACTTATACTTCTATTGAAAGCAATACTTACTTGGAATAAGGTATTCAATTATATCGTAACAATAAGTTAAATCTTTAAGTTTTGAATAATCTATTTGAACATTGTACTTATTACTATTGTACTTTACTATTGTTATGTTCATCATCAAATTGGTACATAAGACATTTATTTCCAATAAAATCTAGCTTACCATTCCTTGTCCTATAGCAAAGATTTGTCTAATAAAGCCCAATCAAGTTTAATGCCTCCCAACGCAAGAAACATACGTAAGTTACCCCTCAAAAGCAGACGAGGATTACAAATGGCCTATAGAAAACCAAACATCTGAAGCCGGAGTAACTAAACTATTTCATTCCAAGTAATTGCTGGAACGAATGTCAAATGGAAAAAAAGGAAGAAAATCTGTAATCATGAGCAAAAGAAGTTATAAAACATTTATGTTACATTCCCTCTCTTTATCGCCAGCTTCCATATTCCTTGTCCTGATTTAAGTCCTTGGCCTCGATGAGGACTGCAGTTCTTAACGGAGCCACTATCATGGAACACATCTTTCATACTTGTTCGCTGTTTCCCACGTCAGTAAGGTAGCGCCAGAAAAAGACGAAGAACGGCCTCACATGCCTACGTCCACTTTCTAGCTCTACCAGAGCTACATGCATGCCATAGGTGTTACCGGATTCCGTCTGCTTGAGTTTACACCATGGGTAAAGGGTCACCTTAGGAAAGGCTGTAAGCGTCAGCTAGCGAAACACAGTACAGTCTAGTCAGTGAACTCGCTTCAAAGGAATCCATCCTATCCCTGCTACTAATTGTAACACAGCCTTGGGATGTAGGTGCCCCTGGGTTGGGGTTCGGCTTGGTCATATCTCTGTCAGTGGACGAAAAGGAGTACGTTCTCGTCGAGGAACTTCTCACTCCAAGAGAATACATAATTTCCCTGCTGTTGATTCTAGCGCAGCCTTGAAGCTGCGGGAACCCTTTCAACGGGATCCTGTGATTGTACGGTTAACTAATTACAAGCGTTAACGGGCTCCACCCGGTTGTGGTTAAACCGCGAGTGAAAAGTTACCTTCGGCGATCCTTTGTCATCGTTATTTGAAAGGGAGTACAGTCTTACCGAGAAAACATCTTGCCCCAAAGGAGTCCATAGTTTTCCTGCTACTAATTGTAGCGGAGCATTGCAACTACAGGAGTCCCATACAAGGGGTTCCGGGAGATGTATACATACGTACGTATTTAACTATGGTGCTTTTTCTGCCTCTGATATTTCACGAGTATCCCGCAACACGTACGTATAGCAGAGCAGCACCTTGTGGCCCAGTTGTCTGATTTTCTTCCTGTTAAGCCCAACTGTACTGTAGATCATGCATGTTTTTTACTAGCAAGATTAGAAAACACAAACACACACAAACACAAGCACGCTCGCACATTTACTGCTGATTATCAAGAAATCAGACCTGTCTTCTGCGCAGCAAAGCTGTTGAATGGCACTATATTTGTGAATTTCGAGCGGTCTCGGCCTTCACCCATGCCGTAGGCTGGGACAAGCAGTTACTCACCTCCACAGCACCAGCTAGTTCTATGATTTTACGTAAACACTCTCATTATGAATGGCGTTGGTTAATTCTTCGTTTACCTGTGACGTCACACAGAAATGTTTTCAACGGGAACATATTTGTCAATGACTCCTAAGCGTTACGCCAGGACGCGCGCAGTTGCCAGTCTTCGGTTTAAAGTGTCGTCAGCTTTTGGAGGTCGTGGATGGCCTTTAACACACACATCCTCGTGGATAGCAGGGTATCCTGTTGGCAGATAATATGTACTTCATGCCATCGTAAAGAACATCTAACTGGATATTTGGAGCAATTGAATATTTAAGTAAGCCCCCCCCCCCAGAAAAAAGATGTTCCATATGCCACACGTATGTACAATGTTTTGTAAAGTTTAAGTGGAGTTAAATACCCACTTTCGCCCCATTCTGCGAGCGCCCATGAGCACATGTTAGTTGACTGTGACCGAGGGAGACCATGACTTTACAGACGGAAAAGACGGACAAAACCTGGCGAACGGAGAATCTAAGAACAAATTCAGCTGATGCGCATACATCCTAACATGTACTGACTGGTAACTGTAAGACGAGTTTGAGGTAAGTCCAACAGATTTGGTCATGTTTGTTACACAAGCAAGAATATATGGCCACGGTGTTATGTTGTAAGGCCAAGCGAGGCATCGACTGGGCATTTGTTATACTCATCATCTGTACTTGAGCTCAAAATACTGGTTGAATAAATTTCTTTGAAAGAACCAAAGTAATTATTACCTATAATAACTTTTGTAAATCTGCGTGCTTCTGAATTTTGAGAAAACTATGCAACCATCCCTTTCTTTATGGTCTTTAGGTAGTAGCGCGGTTTACCGACTGGGTTTATGAAGAAATCGTGTGTATTTACTTCTGGCTGAACAACATTAGAGTAGAGTACTCCCAAGTGCATTGAGAAGCAGACCAACAGCAGGTCAGCTGCGCGCGCACCCACCCCCTTAGGCAGGACATGACATCAGTTGCCAGCTATTGTTTATTTCTTTGTACATATCTGGTGTTATGCGATATTCACACGGTACTACCAACATCCATTGACAAAATTCTTGTGTTTGCCAATAACTACATGACTGGTTCCTCACACTGCGTGGAAACGGAATATTAAGAATCTTTTGAACAAGAAGTGATATTTCGGAAAAATACTCAATGATTTGGATGCTAGACAGAGTATAAGGGATTTATTGGCTGGAGATCGTCTTTCCGAGAAATACAATGAAGCTCAGCTGATTACAGTTAAATGTCTGGTAAGTACGAAAATAATGATTTAAAACGGCTAGTTGGACTCTCGTGTCAGCTGGGCGACGCCAGGCTGAGCGACTCGGAAAGTTGTCAGTGTAGAGTTGGTGCAGTGAGTGAATGAATAACGTCTGGAGCTCTTGGTATGTACTCGTAATTCATGCAAAGTTGTGAATTTGAAAGGCTGACAGTTCGATCGGAATATTCCAAAGATTTCGTAAAGTGAGAGTGATCATTGAAACCCTCAGTTATATCATTTTGTACATGAGATAAAGGAAATATAACAGTTTTCTTGTGAGTACCTTGGACCGGTCGGCAGGGTGGTTCGGCCCGTGTGGGATACAACAAAGGACAGGTAAGTTAATTTGTATATCGGCTTACCTGGCCAGCTACTGCACCTTCAGCACTGACAGTGGTATATTACCGTGTCTGTACCGCATTCACGACTGCACAGGTACAGACTGAAGATGTTACAGTCGGGTCAGCACGCGACATAACTTTATAAATAAACCACGTGTTTAACCACATATGACATTTAACTCCTCAACTTCTAGGATGCTGAACTGTTCAGTTGTGTAGCGTTCAGACTCTTCGGCTAGAGTATATATATATATATATATATATATAGTAACGTTGCAAACCTTGACCAGAATACTGATGAAGAAAGAAACTAGTTATTCTAGGTACAGAAGTTAATGCCCTATTCTAACACGTGCAGCTTGGCTAAATCGTATGACCGACTGTAATATCATTCTGTCACAGGGTGAAATCAAGGTGCACTAATTAAGTTAAAAGATGGCAATTTATGGTTTAATTGTATATACGTAGTTATTAGCTTTGACATCCTGCTTAGCCATGTTCGTGTCGCTATCCTGTTAGGTAATCGCTCACTTTCATTGCATCCACGTCACTCCATTATCATTAATCGACGTAATATGGTCCCCATCACAGTCGTCAAGTGCCATCATTTACTGTCACCTTATCATCACAGTCACTATGACAGTTGCTCTCCTTGTTAAAATCTTTATATTCTTTTGATAAGTATTACTATAATGATTACATTCATACCCTTCTCATTATCATGAACCTTTCAGTATTACATATCTCTCAGTTATTACATGTGTATTGCTCACCCATGTCTTTCCTTCTGCTATCATGTTCTGTTTCATCTTCGGATCGCCAATCTAACTATACCGTCACCATCGTCACCTTCATCATCTCAACACCGCCACCTGAATTCACACCCGTCATTCTTATCACATCATAGATCTCTTATATTTCAGTAAATCCGCCTAAATATATAATTCCCCCTGAATATATGTAAGAATTGTGGCCTTCACTTTCTCAGAGATGCTGGTAAACGCAACCTTCAATTTTTGAACGGTAGTTGCAATAGATTGTTCACAATGTAATCGTTATTACCTGCAGTGGAGTTGCAAGCCCTGCGTTGTTTAATTGCGTCCCAGTCAGAGGCAGGCTTGCGTTTTGTGGGAATTTCGCCAACACAGTTGCAAATTTGTTGTTTTTACCAGTGATACACCCAGTGGATGGAGAGGAGCCCTGCCTCAGTATTTGACATCTGCACTTGGCAATATTACTTTGGAACATAGTAGCAGAATCAGTCAATCAATCAAACAAGGATATACAGGGGGTCGTAAGGTTTGTGGCTTGGCATGGTTATCTCCTCAGTGTTGCCGAACGACCTATAAGGTGGGACGTCTTATTAGTGATATACGTTATGTTAGGCTTGCGGCTCGCACATGTAACCTTCAACAGAGCATTTTTGCTGAGCTCGCACGTGTGCAGCTGGACCGGAAGAGACTTTGTTCAGAATTTTTTTTTTCTCTCTTAAATTGATTGGGCTAGCTTGGATATTTATCTGATTTTTGAAAATAAACTTCGTGTGATTCGCTGTTGCATTTTCTTATTATCTTTTAATTGTCTTTTAGGGTTTGTCGTTATCATTTTACTTTTTTACGTCTCGTTTTTCATGTTGATATATTCCCCATCCAATTCTCCTAGTTCTCATTAGTCTGTAGCCATCTTGTGATCATTACTTCTTATAGTTTTCTTTGGTTAGATTTTGTCTTATGATGTATACCATACATATGCATTGCGGTTATTATGGGAGGCTGAATTCACTTGTCTTCACGGAGGTGAGTATGGGACCAAGCTCTCCTTTAGTTCCGCTAATCACTTGGACAATTTGCAAGTGTGAGACAGATACCTTTAATGCCTACAGATACCTTTAATGCCTACTGTATATTTATCACAACCTGATTGAACTTATGGATGATTTTGTTTGCGATTTTTTTGAAGTTCATTGGGCAGTCCATTATGATACAATACTAGCAAGTGATGAGTTAATAAACGAAATTTTGCATACTAACGGACGTGGTTACATCCAAACAGAAGTATAGTAGTATGGAACGTCACAGCTGTTGCCAAAGAAAAGATCAGTCGTGTGTCTGTAGCGAGACAGGGAAAGTGGTAGCTATGACCTTCGTTGGCTGTAATGAACGGAAAGGCTGTACTTCTAGGTCGTTCCACCTTTATTACCACCGTTGCCAACGTGCAAACCGTCCAAGCTGATAAACAATTGAGTACTTTAAAACAATAAAGCAAGATGATGGTACTTGCACAGTTGGAAAAAGCCTGGCTCTTAAAACTAAAAATCACAGTATAGTACTCAGTGAAATCTAGCCCGTAAATCATTAAGGAGCGTATAATAGTAAAACTTTATCACAGACGCCAGTTTTAGAGTATTTTAATGCACACTGGAAACTTTAGTTTCAAAATCCGTGCTTGGAAATCGGCATCATAGTCAGGCTTTTACAGTAGAAATCGTATCGTTATTCAGTTTTATTAGGAATTTCATGGTAAAATTGTTTACATCAGGCAGTTGCATACATAACAAGTATCATTTATTTACATCATACCATATTATATCAGACACTGGTTGTTATTAACAGACATTTGTTTCTCACAGACATCAGTTGTGTCACATGTTTGTGCTTTACATCTGATATTAAATGTGTGTATCAGACATTTGTACGTCAGACATCTCTTGTTTTCATCGGACAGTTTCAGTAACCCCTTGAGCACGACGTGCGACCCTAGGGTATGATGGCGCGACCTTTGACTTGACCTTTCTGGGTCAGGTCAAAGATTAGGCCATCATACTCAAGGGTCGGTGCCGTCGAGCCTAATCGGTTAATATCAAAGTCACTGGTGACAGGCGCGTCACATGGTATTAGAGTGCTTCGTTTATTTACATATATCTTTTAATGGTTTTATTTGCGACCTTTGTAGTTCTTGCTTATTCCTGGGAACAATGCGCCAAGTCTTCCTTCCGAAAAGAATTAAACTCCTGAACGTGAATTTCATCCCAGCCGTGTTTTTTTATCATGTGACGGTTATTGTAACCGGTCCGGTCCGAGTGGTGATGCGCAGATCACGACTGGCCTCCCTCGGTGCCCCATCCCACCCTACCTACCTCCTCCAGCTCACTGATGTCAGCGTTAAGGGTGCCGTTTACTGATGAGCAGGTGCATTTCTTCTTCCTTTTACGTGAGAGACTTAGTTTATGGGATGGGGCGTGTCTTCCCTCCTGCAGTGTTTATTGCGGAGGTGGTAGGAGAGGCAGAGGTAAGATTTGGGTTTGACATGGCCATAGCATAAATGTTGCATTAAGTATTATTATTTAATATGTTGGATACAGTTCCTCTCTCCTCTTCTTTGTTGAAAGAACTGTCTTCATGTCTGCATTGTAACTACACAGCGACCTCTCAGTTTTAGACACCAACAGTATATCCTAACTTTAGGTTTATCAGTTTAAAAGACATGGTAATACCGAGGTCAGGATTGGTCACGCTTGGTGGATTACACCAATGACTGACTGGTCGGGCCACCTGGTTGCTGTTGAGTTACGGGCCACCACCGGTTGTATTACATCGGTCTTAAAGAAATTTTGGTACTTGGTTGCTTTTATAGAGGTAGGATGCGTTTACTTGAGTTCGCGATATTGGAGCAACTCCTCCTTGCCTGTCATTTATATAGAGAATGATTCTGTCTAATTTAGGTACCACATATTTTGATATTCACTTAGTTCATTCTAACGGGATGTGGAGTATTCCTGCCTCTGCACACTCATATCAGTTCACAAACCATATATCTATTTTTTGAACACTGACTTTCGCTATATAACTTTCATCCGTTAAACTCCACCAGTTGGTGATTGATTACTCTTGCATCGAAAAGTTGTTTTAGTTGTTTTGTGTTGGCTTTACTATCGAGTTTGTGTGTGTTCTCAACGTTTTCTCCTGAAGTATATTTCGAGAACTTTGTGATCGAGGAGAGGAGGAGGTTCCAACAACATCAGAATCAGAAACGGTGCTTTCTAGTCCTGTTGTGTGCAGGGTGTGGGAGGAGGTATAGATAGAGTGTGAAGGGGTCACCAAATGAAACATCTCTTTGTATATATTATTTCGCTATGGCAAAGTGAGGAATGAAAGGATAGTCAGTGTGACCATGAAGACAGATTCGCAACGGTTGAATGGATTTAGAAGCTACATTAATACAAGAGGAAAGAAAGTTGAATGATCGACGAGAACACACAGACACAAGGGTCTAGCCTGATTAGTAAGTCCAGAGGCTGTTGAACAAGAGAAAATGTCCACAACACAGAGTACTAAAACATTTGAGAATGGTCGACAAAAAGGGCTACCAGGAATCGTGTTTAGGGCTGGTCAACAGACTTGATCGAAGCTTCGAAGACTGACGCAGTGGAATAGGAAACTGGGGATATTGAAACATTGGTACGTGGGAAATTGCGTGAAGCTGTGGAAAGAATAAAATGCACTGTTGGATATAGAGCGATTGGGAGAATATATAGTCCAGCAGATGAAAAGGTTAGAAAAGTGCAGAGCATACAGGATCAATGTTAGCAAAAGAGGAGATTATAAAAAAAGAGTTCGAGACATCAACACTAAAGGACTTTATCGTATAGTGAATGGCATAAAAATAAGAAAGGATAGTAAACAAGGAGTTTGATTGACGTAAATCATTGGACTGGAGGATCATGCACCAGAGAAAGGAGAAAGGAAAGAATGAATGTTCATGAATGAATTACTGGTAGCTATAGAAATTCCAGACGCAATGTCTGTGATGAAAGAAATCGGAAAACAGTTGGTACTTATAATCAAGACGTTAAGTGGACGACCAGTTATGGTTATGGTTGCTGTATAGTTATCAACCAGGAGGTACTTTAGGCAGGCTAAGAAACTCTAAAAAGGAGGTGGAATTCAGTGGTTGTATTCATCAGACGAGATAGTCCAAGAAAGGGAGGCAGAAATGAAGAGTCCAAGAAAGGGAGGCAGAAATGAAGAGCAAAGAACACAGTCAGAAGGCAAAGAAAACGGAAGACGGCATATGTGGCAAGCGGATGGAACATCCAGCACCACAGAGAGGTCAGGAATGTTAGGTGAAAATAATGCATTCAAGTGCAGGTGGATTTACCAGTGCGGATGGATTAGTAATGAATGGCAAATAGCTAGAGTTTATGGATCGTGCTTTAGAAGATAGCCACAAGTTTCAGGAAATAGCGGAAGATGGCCCATTCTAACTACACAGTGGGAAGGGTAACTGTGGACAAGGAGTGCATAGTGGTGTTGATATGATTCTTCGAAGAATTTTGTTGATCCAGAAGTAGTATACACTGCTAATAGTGAGATAACAATCAGGATGGTACATGGAACAGTGAAGCTAGGCACTTCTCAGAGATGGTAAAGTCCCGAAAATGAGGGATTACAGTTATAGACAGACTATGAGAATTTCGATCCTCATTGTGACAGAGACCAGTATTTGGTGTGTGTACAGGAAATTTTCCTATACCAGCATATCATGAACATTCTAAAATGAAAGAGAGGTATACTAGATCTTAAGGCATACTAGCATTGATATAAGAAAATCGCAAATGATAGGCTACACATGTTGGAAAAAATCATGTAATGTTTAAGTCTGATTATGTGGTAAATGAGAAGGTCTAAAAGAGCAGAGACGAGACAGGATCTAAAGATGAAATATAATCATGGAAACTAGACAGATGATAAAAATTCCTACGATAACGTAAATTGCAAAATGTAATTCAGTAGCCGGGAGCCAGCGCGGTGTGGAGAAATGTTATGTGAAATTTATATGAAGGAGTAGGAACATGGGTACCTCTGGCCTTAGATATAGAGGAGAGATTGAGGAAAGAGGAAGGGATGGTTCAACAAAAGATGTCAAAAAGCAAAGGAGCTCAGAGAGATGTATAGTTGGCACTCCAACCAGCCAAGATAGAGGAAACAAAGAAGTTTTGAAAAGAATATTGTGGACAAGACAAGGAAACCTATAAATTCAATAGGAGTAAATAGAGATGAAGAGCAGTTAAACAAGATAAGGGATTCAGGGGGAACGTGAGGAACTCAATGACAAGTTCTAAAGTGTTTTCACAATGAAAGACTGTAGTCCCAACACCAATGAAATAAAACGGAGAGGAGCCTTAGAGAGCATTGAGATATATAGAAAAGAAAATGAGAATAAAGGAAATGACAGCATACGGTACGGAAATTTAAAAGTTATATGATAGTAGAGATGCTTATGAGATTGGGGCCCCACGAGTGCAAAACTCGTTTCTCGTACAGGAGAAATAGTTGATTTCGTACGTGCACACACACACACACACACACACACACACACATATCAAAACTCTCTAACGTTGAAACTGTAAATGAAAGGAAGAAGCATTTAATTGGAAACATACCCAGAACTGTTATGCTGACATTTGACAAGCAATAGATATAACGAGTGAATGTGAATGGAGGAATGATTTATTTTTAAACAATGAACTTCGTTTCTTATGCAACACATCCATACCATTCACCATTACTATCTATGACTTTCAGTCAAGGTTGATCAGTAAACGGGAGCGATTTCAGAGGCTGTTAGTTATTCTCAGTGCGACTTTGGAATTCATTATTATGTTGAACTGTGTTTTGGGGTCAACGTCCCAGATATCAAGCACAAATTAATTTCATTCTGGACAGTGTAGCTTAGGCAGGAGACTGAGTGTAGAATGGCAAAAGGTGAGCTTGGATGAAGCTGGGAGAGTGGGTAAGGAATTGGAGGTGTTTAGGGAAGCATTATATATAACACGTGCGAGAGAAATTTACGTGTGATTGATGAGAAGAGGAATATCAGGTTATGCGATATATATGATAAATATTTCTAGCAGTCTTTATCTAGGAAGAGCTATAAAATAACATCCTCTTTTAGGCTGGACTGTAGTGCAACCACATACACCTGCCACTTTGGAATGAAGGCGAGTAGCGTCGGGAGTCATTACGTCACTTGAATGTTATGTAGGCAAGAAACACACACAGTTGTAGGAAGTTGAGAGGTTAAGGTCTGTTTGTCAAGAGCTGCGGGTTAGACGCAAACTTGTTTTGACTGGGGGTTGTTGGTCGCTGCTGAGCGTCGCCGGGAATTATGGGTACAGTAACGTTCACAGGGATGGCCTAAAAGCTAAGTGCAGGACACTGAGGGGAATTAAGTGCTGGCCACTACGGAGAGGTACCTTAAAGTGGTCATCAGAGGTTTTCTTCCCCCAGCAGTCCGGTCTGGGCCGAGGCTGCTGAGTTGGCTTGTTGGTCGACTAAGCCGTTGGAAGCAGCGGCCCGCAGGCCCACGTAGCCACCACAGGCTGGCTGGTCTAGTACACTTTGTACTTACTTGTCCAGAGCTTTCCTAGATTTCTCTTGTTCATTTCAGCGTTTCTGACGGATGCAGGCTACGTGGGTGAATAGTTTTGGGACACAGATATTCAAGGTGCGGGTCGTGTCTTTTGATTTTCATGGTAATATTTTACAGAATCTTCCATATTATTTCCGAGTGGAGGTTAAGGACCAGGCCTTGTATAGGTAGGCTGCTAACCCTAAAGCTAAGTGCTTGGCTTTACGAGAGAGAGGGAGAGGGAGGATAGTTAGGCTAAACCTAGAGTTAAATGATAACAATACAGAGAACTACATTAACCCTGCAGCCAAGTATTTGTCTACTAACTTTACTGCTATGGAGAATTAGGGTAATCCTACACCCAAGTATTTGTCTTTTGTGGAGCTAGGCTAACCTTTTTACTAAGTGCTGGAGTCTTATGGGAATTAGGCTGATCCTAGCGCTGTACAAGATAGTGCTGGACTAACAAGTATGATGGGAGCTGCTATGATGGATTAAGGTAATATAAAACTGGACCATGTCGATGGCGCAGGACTGCAGTACGTTAGTTTTCTTGGGGTGCAGTTAGGGATATTCATGTGAACGATGTTTTTCCATATGAAACTGCTAAGGTGTTTCAAGTGATGATGAATGGGTGTTTGTTGTCAGGATCATCCTGCTGTTGGTCTTAGCGTGCTTCATAAACTCGTTCTCTCGTTTCTTGTGTGTCTCTCTCTGCCGCTGACATTTATCCGATTTGGAAAGTAGTTTAGCAGGAAGTTCTGCTTGTTTTTGAGTTTAAGGTGTTGACTTAACGTTTGTGTAGGCATTTTCTATTTTAAAGTGACCGCCATGGTACGGGCGAAACATGTCCCCAGTCATGGCCATCTCTTAGGGTGAAAGTTAATAAAGTTGGTTTTGATGAAGATTAATTTGGACTGACGCGGATCGGTAAGTAAACAGAGCGGTTGTGATGGTATAGAAGCAGTAGCGTGCGGGGGGCAGGCTGTTGATACACTCTACTTGGCAGATGGCTGATCACCATCCCAGTTCAAACATGGTAGCTCATGCCTTCCTTCACCGGCAGCAGCTTTACCTGAGTGCAGATGAACGGAACTTCTCTGTCCATTCAGAGTAGGCGAGCTTGCACCTATCGGCTAAAGATAGCCGAGCAGGTTCTCTGAAGACTTTAACGTGTCTTCAAGACCTTTATACACCAGACGTCTTGTTAAGTGTTAGATACTAGGCATGATATCATTTTAATGTTTGTGTTCAGGGCATCTAGTGAAGTGTTATGGGGCAAGGGTATTAAAGGATGATGATCCGTGATGTCTTGAAAAGTAAGTTATGTACCGTTAGACGAACGTAGTTGTGGAGTGTTTTGGAAATGACTCCTGCATACAAATGTCTGTTAAGTTGGCGCTCTTCGTGAGACCAGTTTGCGTTGCCTGAAAAAAGTAATCTCCCTTGACAGTCCTGGAGATTAATTCTAATCTGGATCGAAGGCTAGAGGAATTATTGCTTAAGCGGTGTATGTGTGCGGTATTACAGCTTTCGTCACCACAATGATACAAAGCTTCCGCCGCCACAATAATACATGTTGCCTCAAAGTTACCTGGCTCTTCTTCAGTATACCGGTTACATGATGTAGTGCTTTTCATACCTACATTAGTATCTTCCATACAGAACAGAAATTACAGTGCTCTGAGATGTAAAAACATAGTTACTTGTGTGACGTGTCGAGTTATATACAGATATATTGCAGTGTATTTGATTCATTAAGTCGCTGAACAAGTATTTTCTGCGTAGCTAGAGCAGACTTTTTTTTTTGCAATTTGCACAAAAAATGTTCAGAGATCTTTTACCACCCGCACCATTTAAGTATAATCTATTAACTAGGATAGACTTTAGCTCTCAAACTGTATTTCAAAATTGGCTCTTTACATAATCTTAATTTCATACATTACATAGTCTTTCATGTGGTAAGTTCTACATATTAGATGCAAGAAAGTGGATGCAGCCTTAAACCTTCAGGTATCTGAATTATTAACAATAAGGTAAATCAGACTGGTATGGATTCTCCTGGAGAGGGTCTGTTTTACCCGTCCGATGAATCTTGCTGGTCTGGTACACATTCAGGAAGCAACCCAGTTTTACGAAGTCCTCGGGGGGGGGGGGTCTTTCCTTGGTACTCCTGGTGCCTTTTGGTAGCAGGTTGGGAACAGATGTAGTGGGCTCCTGACATATGTTCTACTTTCCCTTTTTTTTTCTGTAATGCCTCTGCTCTTCACTGAATCGAATTTGCACCTTGAACCCAAAATGTATACCACAAGCTGTGTAGAAATTGTTGACGAGTTTGACCATGGTGGAGTCATAGAGCAAGGAGACTTAGGGCTGTGGGCCTGTCGTCTAAACAGCGCGAATGACTTCAGGAATTACCAGATTCCATAATTACAGCGAACCTTTGGCACAGGTCGCCATCAAAGTATAGGATTCATCTGCATATCAGAATCATTAGATTTCTAGTACTTGTTCTTAAGCTTTAACAAAAAAAGAAAAAAGTAATATCGCTGTGGATCACTTGGACATTATCTAATGACAGCAGTTGAAACTAATAACATGCAGTAATATATAACAGAGAAAAAACTTGATTTTCAAAGGCATGAATGAAAATGTAAGGTGATCAGCATTCTGTAAAGCGGGAACGGAATGTGTGGAAAGGGGGGGGTTACAATTGATACTTTGTCCCCAACCTTCAAAACACGAGAACGAACCACCTTGTGTCAGTACGGCGCAGAATATGCACCACTTACAGCTATACATAACTGTTTTTAACGCAATCTACCCTAAGAATGTTACAGTAGCATAATGACCTTTAACTACAGCTGCAACAGCCTATTACCTCTAATAGCATAACTATCTATTTCCTCTGTTGTTTGCTAAAGTATGGCTAATCAGGTGGTTAGGCTTTCCTGAATAACAGGTCAACGCAAGACTTGTATGAAGAGGAAAGGATACTTGCGTTGTATGGTGAAATAGCCTTAGTCTAGCAGTTACAACTATTGTGTGGAAGCAGTGTGTCATCGATTAGTCATATCCTTATTGCCAGTTCTGGAAGCGAGTCTCATTCTTTACCAAGGTACAGCACGGAAGGTATTGGAAAATAATATGGTGGTCATTCAGTCACTTTTCTTGAAAATACTTATCGACGTAATACTGATAAATAACGTAACGGCATTCGACAATGTATCGACAATTGTAACGGCAAGTCTCGCCGTATTTCATCCAGATGTTTTGCTTAATCATATAGGAATGGGCTGTTTTGGTTGTTACTGCACTCGTTAGCTTTGGGTTAGGCAGTCAAGTCTCGCGAGCTTGCTGGTCGTGGGGTGATGGCGAGAGAGGAGTACCGTTGCAGTCCAAACACATTTGCATCTGCTCAAGGGGGCCGGCAGTTCGTGTGCACAACAGATGATGGTGTATGGTGTATGTTGATGCTCATTCGCCCTTACCCAACAAAAGCTGTGCACATCGGGTAAAGAAGTTATCTCACGTTGTATTGCACCGTGAATGTATTAATTAATGCATCAGATAAATCTGACACGCTTTATTTTTTCCTCTATGGCTTTGTTGGTTAACGTTTTAGAAGCATTGTTGGATGTATTTTCAATTCGAGTGGAATACAACCAGTTTGCACGGAGGAAAAGTAAGGTACCCGAAGTTTTTTATCAACTGCAATCACGTGCTTGTTCTTTTTTCTTTTTATAAGACAAGTTTGACGACTGGAGGAGGAGGAGGAGGCTAGCTAGGATTTGTGGTCAGTAGGGCAGGAGTTCACCCGTGGGAATATGCAGGTTTCTAGACAATTACTTGAGCGTACTTTCTCACTTTACACTCTTCAGCTTGGTGTTGGACTATAGTAAATATTGTCTTCTGTTGGTGTCATGAGATGCCACACACACACACACACACACACACACACATATTTAAATTTCAAGTACATTAATCGTTTCCGGCCACGTTTGTACACTGAGGTTATAGTCTTTTTGATCACTAGAGCACGAAGATACGACCAGTATAGGTTTGGTAAGTATTTACCCTGACCCAGTACCCATACAAAAAAATGCTGAAAATCATTGGTTTTTACATTTGCTGGCAGTAGACTCTCTAGAAGCCTCTGTAAAAGCGGCAAAGCCCCCACGGCTAAATGGATACGTATCTGTAGCGTTTAAACATTAATTTAAAAAGTGACGCAGTTGATAGTGTGTGGGCACAGCGGCGTAGCTGGTGGGGAGTCCCTTATTAGATGTATTCATTCCTTTGCTTGCGCAAGTGGTTTACTGGACACGTCTCCGTTTACCGACACCCTCCCACCCGGTCCATCCTCACAGGTTTATGTCTCTCTCTGACCCTTTGTGACCCCATGTAATCCTTTTGCGATACCGCTCACAGGATGAGTATGGGATGCACAATAAATTTGCCGGGGCTCCGGCACAAATCAGATCAATCTTCCACTTGATTCCTCCCCTCCTATCCCCTTCCTTACCCTCCCTTCCCATCCCCCTCTACCCAACCCGCGTTTTCCCTTCCCAGGGCAGTATTATTATTTCCATACGGGACCATAGCAGCCGGCAGACCTGGACACAACAGCTGACGGAGGGGTAACGGATCCAGCAGTTAGTGTTAACAGTGCCCTGAGTCCACCAAACCCCCATCACCACCACCACCCTGGTGCATTAGGCTTCCACGTCATGATTTAGCTAGTGTTGGGAGCACACAGAAAGCCTTGCACTTGGGAGCAAAAACCAAAGTAATACATGTAGAAAGTGAACCAACGTTGCGGCGTCGGGTAAGCGGGTCAAATTTTGAAGTTAGCCTGGAGAGTTTATAAGTCGGACCGCTTTCGACTCAGCTCACAAGTAAGGACGTAGAGCTAGAACCACCCCAGATGTGAGAGCAGACTACGTGCAAGGACGGATCAGTCCTTTGTATTAACGGAGCAACTGTTCGGAAGAAAAGAAATTTCGACATCTTAACAGGACTTCCAGTTTCTTAGCTATATTCGTAATGTGAGGTTTCCAAGATAAAGTGGATGTTGCGGTAATACTAAGTATGTCGTTGAGTCAAGATGTGGAATTACAGAACCTTCAAAGGAAAAAGGAAAATTGTGAGGAATTTTCGATAGAGAGATGGGCTGAAACTGGGTCTTGGAGGCATTAAACTTAACCAGTTTTCGTCTACCCCACTGAGGTGTCCTGTCCAAGTCAGAGTTTATTGAGGAAGTTGTGACGAGTCGAGATGCAGATCGAGTGAGAGAAGAAGGAGCAGAATTGAAGGTTATGGAGGAATGCAGTGTTGAGTCGTCAGGTATGAGTGTAGTGGATTGTTTGTGGAGGAAAGGAAATTGTTGATAAGAAGGAAAGTGTGGGAGACAGGACAGCACCTTGAGGGACGCTGCTGTTGATGGAGAAAGGGTCAAGGGTTTCTTTTTTATTATTTTAGTAGTACAGAGTTGTGACATTACTGTTTTTTCCGATAAGTTGACGAAAGCTGTTTAATTAGGTCAGCGGATTTTTGTTCTTTGTTTTTTGTTCTTACGAATTTCAAACCATTAATATTCCATTGGTCTTCCTCTCGTTTCTCTTCCTCCTCCTCCCGCATTCCGAGCATCAAAGTCTGGTTCATGTCTAAAGGCAAGAGCGTAGAAAAAGACCCCCACTTTTTTTTTTCTTCAGTGCAGCTGTGAATTCCAGTGCAGACAGTCATATGCTGTACCTCCAGGCCGTTTGGGTGATCTGGTTTCGTCCAGTCTCGTACTTCTTCGTGTTACTTTGCTTCCGACCCCGTGGAGCATGACGGTACAACTACAGACAGATCAGGACGGTACAGCCCTTGGGGTAGGGTGTGACGACCTGGCTCCCTTTTTTCCTGGAATTTTAAGGGTCAATTCACAGATCATGGAAGGTTCGTCCCATCGCGCAGAAAGGTTTTACAACCGTCGGGCTTTTAATCAAGAATCGTACCGCCGCGGTATGATTGATTTTTTAATCAAATTTCGGTCCTTTGGAGGAATAATGATGAAGTAATCAAAAGATATAGGAGCATCTTGATATAATGATAACACTTAGTACTCACAGTGTAGAGAGCTAAAACTAACCTCATTAAAAGTAGTGGAAGAGAGAAAGTGTGAGTAGCGTAGCAGCTCGGAGGCATGACGGACGGGCCGTGCTGATGTTTACATTGCAGTTCGTCTTTCACACAAGACTCAGTCCTTCATTGTCCGCCCCCACATTAGTGAGATGTGTCTCTCAGCCATACCATGGATGCTGTATTGTGTGTTAATTATAACCAGAAGTTGGCGGAGATAATCACTAAAGTGATTATCGGTGGAAGTGACGGAAACGAACGAACGGGTATCGAGGTTTGCAAGATTGATTGACTAGCCTAGGTGGAGAGTAGACAAGAAAAATGTTTTTCGTAATTTCGGCTGGACGCAGAAGGGTCTGTAGCTAATACGCAAAACGTGTTACAGAAAATTACAAGGCGTCATCGTCGACAGCCACAGGAAACTACAGGATTACAGCACTTGACGCTTTCAGTGTTATTTAGTTGCCGTTACATTTATAAAGTTGGTCTCAGCCTCGTTTTTTTTTTTTTTTTTTTTTTTTTATGTTGAAGGCTCCAGTCACGGACAAAAGTCCACAT